>CAJNDV010012202.1:35576-45485 GCA_905221635.1 Symbiodinium sp. CCMP2456
TCTTGTCTTTTAGGGATTTCGGCGGGCTGAGGGCTCGTGGCTTCAGATGTTGGGTTTTGCAGAGTGTGGGCTGCAGTGTTCGGGTTCGTTACATTGAGTGATGGTGGGGCTTTCCTTAGGGTGGTGAACAGAACCCGCTTATAGTAAACCTTATACGAGCCCTTATAGTAACGTTTACACTAACCCTTGTCATGGTCCTGAAAACCCTTATGGCAGTGTAGGGTATTCAGTTTAAAGAGTCTGCGGGTTGAGGGCTTATAGAGGAATGCAGGCTTTCGCTAGCAAGCTCGTCATGAACATGGCGGCGACTCGTAGTCACGCTGAGCTACATATCTATATATAATATTATATATATATAATATTATATATACACCGGTTATCCTGTGTTTCTGAACCTGAGACCCTGTGATCCAACAACAACGTGGCGAGCCCTGTGCCAGTCTCGTCTTTGCGAGGCCCTGCTCAACGCGCCATCCCCTACGATGCGCTTCGATCTCTGCGCCAAGGACTGCGTGAGACGGTTTGCACGTAACTGTCTAAGTTGCTCAGCAGATGCTCCTGGTGTAACGGTATGATGCCTTCGCAAGACAAAGTCGAGCTGTTCTGAGCTTGTTCGGGCGGTCAGGCCAAGAAGTAGCCAGTCAATTCCATGAAAGGTGTCAGCTTGTGTTTGGAAGGAGTGGGGGAGGATGAAGCCACTGGCCCTTTACCAACTAAGAAAGATCGCTTCAGATGTTCCTGTCTCGCCGACTTGGCGCGCAGTCTTCGACGTGTAACTCTGAGCCCTTATATGCATGCCGCAAGCCGCAATTACTCGACCTGCAACCGCAAAAAGCACCCCAACCAGAAATCCCAAGCGGAACCAGTCATCACCTTAAGGTTCAGCTTTGGTAACCCTAAACCCGGACCCTAAACCGCATCGGAGGATGTTTCCCAAAAATTAAGGCATCTCTCAGTGCCGAAGGCCCATAATTAGTTTCGTAGGTCCATGCCGCTCGAGCTTGCAGAACCCTTCGTAGGATCGGATATAGGAACCCGTCTATGAATGTAGGAGCCCTTACCGGAACCTCTTATAAACATCAGTATACCTTAACCTACCAAAACCTACTTGTTTGTAGGCCCTATTCTAAACCCTGATATGGAATTTTATAGGGATCCTAAGTTTTGGTAGGTTAAGGCAGGTACCCTCTCATGACTTTCCTCAGTGGAACTGCGAGGCAGCTGGCTCTGGCCCGCCCGCTCCTCTGAGCTCGGTGCTCCAGGAGCACCAGGGGTCAGAGCTCGTTTTCTTGGGGGCCCTTTCAAGCGGCTCAGGCTTCGTGTGTAGGATTCAGGGCTGAGGGTTTAGGATTTATTAGGGTTCAGGGTTTGCGGTTTTTCGGTTCAGTTAAGGGTTTGGGGTTGAGCAATATAGAAGCCTGAAGAATTACCCATACTATTTCTTAGCTTAGGGTTCCTAATTGAAACTGTAGTACAACATACCCCAAAACCCTATTCTAATTATAACTGCCCCTGTATTACAATTGGGGAAAGTATGGGGGTTGGGGTTTTCGGTTGGCGAGCGGAGGCCTTTTGAACGCTCGCGACTTCAAAGCTTTGGCTCTTGGGTTTGCAGGTGGTAGTATACCATCTATATCCGTAAATTATATAGCGTATGTATGTATGTATGTATGTATGTATGTATGTATGTATGTATGTATGTATGTATGTATGTATATGCTATATAAGCAATATCTGTAATTTGTATTGTATGACTTCGATGTATGATATCCAGTGTAGCGTTACAGACTGTATACATTATAACATGTAAGAGATATCGTATATCACACAATGCAGCATATGGTGACTTATTGAAGCAGAGCAATGGGAGTCGAAAAGTCCAAGAACGAGTAGGCCAATATCTGTTTAACTGTCTCTATAGCGAGATTCTAGATAGAGCTACACAAACAACCACTTGCAGCCCTATTCGCTTGGTTTCCCAACCCGTTCTCACCTTCTCCTTCCGGAAGGCCAGGATCACTATTGCCCTTATGCATGTTAATATCTTCATTACTAGAACTGCTATTGTCATAATTATCATCATCATCATCACCACCATCATCATCAGTACCATCATCATCATCATCACCATCATCATCATCATCATCACCATCATCATCATCAGTGCCGTTGATGCTATTATTCGTAGTATCGCCATTGCTACGGTTGATGATATAAAGATTCTGCATTACCTTAAGGATCCTAAACTATAGGAAATATGGCATATTCCTCATTAAGGGTAATGCAGGATATATATCATCAGCCGTACTAAGCCAGGATGCCTTGTATCCTTGGCAGCGCCTGGGCGACGGAGTGGTGGTCTGATCTGAGCGTGGCTGAACAAGGAGGAAGCCATCGACCAGTCTGTAAATCTTCACGAAACCTCAACACTGAAATTAGTATGAGGGCCGTAATAAATAGAACAACGTCTTGAGGATATGTTGTCTCTTATATATATATATATATTAATATATATATATATATATATATATATATATTAATATATACATATATATATATATGTATATATACAAGTCGGTGCTGACGGGCAACAGACCACTGTGCCCTGCGCATTCGAAAGAAATATTTTTCACGTGGGGAATACAAGGGGATACTGTTGCCAATTTTCTCCAACCCCGACCAACCTCCCCCACTCGGAACCCGAGCCCTGAATGCAAGCCACAAGCGCCCTGTAGGGTTTAGACGGTTTAGGTTTGGGGTTTAGGGTTTGGGGTTTGGAGTGGGAACCGCGAGAACGCCCAGAGGCAAAACCATAACATTCAGCCGTGTTTCCGGTTGTTTTGGTTTGTGGGAGAGCCTCCGACGCGCAAACACCGGGGATTCCCAAGAAGGTGTGCTGAGTCGCGGCGCACGTATTGCAAGGATCCTATCTTTTGGGGAAGTTACTGGGAGGCCCTAACCCACTTAGCCCACTTAGCTCTGGGCCCACTTAGCCCACTTACGCAAGCCGCCGCCCTAACCCAGTTAGCGGACTTAGCCTTAAGCACTTGCCATACTTAGCATAACTCCGTCGAGCTACTTATTAAGTACTTCTAAGTCCACACACATGTACATATATTTATATCATATCTACATGCTAAGTAACACATTTGAATACGATACTTGGTAAGTGCCTACCCTCTGCGGCAAGTACTTTACATGTCCGTCCGTTCAAGTTATCTCAGATGCGTCACATACAACGATACTTGCCGGACTTATAACTGGAGTTATCGTGGTTATGACCATACTTATAACTACTTCACAAATACACCAACTGCGCTATTTAAATATAACCACGCCGATCCTCCAAGTAGGGTCTAATATGGAATTTCATTGCTTCCGTTCATTGCCTTGGCCAGTACGTCCCAGAGATCCAGAACTAAATTATGAGGCCAATTGCAAGACTCCCCGAAAGCCCAAACCCTCATGAAAAATAGCTGCCTCTGCTAAATCCTCAACCTCCGATCTCCCAAAGCCAGAGCCCCCCCAACCCCCAACTCTGAACACACACCCTAAACCCTAAACCCTAAGTCCAAAGTCAAGTGTTTAGGTGGAGCTTCAAGGCTGTCAGCGGCCCTGGAAGCTATCGCTTTGGCAAGTTTAAACCCAGATTTTCGCTGCTCCGGTGGCCAAAAAGAGCGTGCCGCAGTCGATGAAACAGTCTGATAGTGTTGAAGAATGCGAGACGGTATAGTTAGTGGGCGTGCAGAGCAGTAGTTGCGCAACCGTATAGCGCCGACGAAGCAATGCACAATAATACGACATTGTGCCTCACAGTCAGAGCCCTACGACCTAAGCAAAATTGGAAGCGTCGTCAGAAGTCCAAACCCCCCACACCGTGGTGGAAGGACGATTAGCCCACCAGAGGAATCCTAAGGTCCTAAAGCCAAAATGGCTGAAACCTTACCCGTAAACCTCACACCCCAAACCCCCTAAACCCTAAACCCTAAACCCTGAACCCTGAACCCTAAACCCTAAACCCCAAACCCCTAAACCCCTAAACCCTAACCCGTGTTGAAAAAACATCCTCAGTTCAGAAACCCTCAACTACCTCACTGGCCTTGACAGTTACAAGGATTCGAAGCTCTGAAGCCGAGAATCTTCGGGTTCAAGGTGGTTCCCCCTAGAGCCTAAAGGCTACAGCGCCTGAACCTCCACCATGAAATCCTTTCGGAAAACATGCACCTTGCGGGGCGCAGTTTTAGTTGCTTTAAAGGGTTACCTTTAATTCAGGGTTTAGGGTTTAGGGGTCAGGGTTTGAGCTGCAGCTTACCCCCAAACCCTGTCAAGCCTCAAATCCCGAAATCCCTAACACCCAAACCCGAAGCCCCTCTACAACCCTAAACCCCTTCATCTCCAAATGCTTGTAGAAGGCGTGAGACATAATCTCATGTGCCGAGGTGAAGTCAGAGCTGCACGCTTTTCTCCCGATGGCAAGATGGTGCTTACAGGTGGGGCCAAGCTACCTTAAGATGAGCTCTATTCTAGTCGAAGCCGCGGCACCATCTGTAGCCAGGAATCCTACATCCAACCCCTCTCAAGGCTTCTCATGACAGCAAGGCTCCCGTCAATACCCTGAGCTTCTGAACCTCAAGGGCCCTTTCTATCGAAATCTCATCTTTAAGAGCCCGTGTAGGGTTCTAAAAAAGCCTAAATTTTCCGAAAAACCGAAATGAAAAAAAAAAAACACCCTGAATTTTTCAATCAAAACTTCAAGGCCTTCCTAGAATCTTGCCGAAGCCGCTCGCCCGTCGAAATCCACAAACCCCCCTAGCACCAGTCTAGCACCTTAACGCTGTACCTTCATTCTGTGGCCCTACAACGAGTCTGCTTAGGGCTGAGCACATTCTGCTTAGCAGCAGTTAGTTTCATTTGTGGCTTTCCAAGATGATCCTGACTGGGGAGGAGCACCTGATTCCTCACTCCAGTATCCTCATCCTCAACCCTTTAACGCTACTACCTAAAGCGTTCGTTTGTCATGCTAAGGCCCCGAACCCATCCTGATAGACACTCTCCCAGGTGTTTGTTCACCAGGAGTGCCTGCCAGAGCCATCCCAAGCCTAGAAATCTTCAAGCCTACATGGAGAAGATACCAGGATCAGCCCCGGTCCGCAAAAAAAAACCCGAGGGTTTGGGCTTTATCGGTTTACTGTTGAAGCTTTAGAGTTGAACCAAAGCCCTATGTCTACCCGGCGAACACCTCGAAGGAACAGGGATTTCAAGCACAACCATCAACACCACAACCTCCAAACAACAAAGAGGACCCTAAACGTTGGACCCAAACTCCCTGGACCCTAAACCGCGGGATGGAGCCAAAGGGTCGTGTCAAAACCAAGCCCCAGACCTGAAACCGTAAACCCCCAAACCCCAAACTCTGAACCCCAAACCCTAAAACGCTAAACCCTAAAACCCTAAAGCCCTAAACCCTAAACCCTAAACCCTAAACCCTGCTCAAGAAGGTGCTGGGGACGGCCTGGCGGCCCTGTGGGCTGCCAGCAGTGGCGAGCGAATCGCCACGCTGGACCTCCCCGAATGCGGTTTAGGGTTCAGGGCTTTTCGGGGTGTTAGGGTTCAGGGTTTAGGTTTAGGGTTCAGGCCTTTTAGGGTTTAGGGTTTTTGGGGCTTTTGTTGTTCATTGCGGGGTACATTTGGAGGCTCCTAGGGTTTAGGGTCTAAGGTGGTTCCTTTAAGGCTTCATCGGTTTAGGGTTTCAGGGTAGTGGTGGTTCCGAGCTCAATCCCCAAAGAGGACAGGCTCAGCAACCGCAAGGCTGTCACAGTTCAGATCAGGGCCGCGAGATGGGGTTTCGAGGCTTTTGGTTTAGGGTTTAGGGTTTAGGGTTTAGAGTTTAGGGTTTAGGGTTGAGGCGTTGGTAGTACGGCTCTGGTCTCCAACTAGATGGGCTGCGATGTTTGGGGATAGGGAAGCCCACCGTTTCGCATCCCTACGAAACCCCAAGACTTCCCAAAGGCCGGAGTCGCCTCTGTCTTCGGTCTCTCGCAGGAAGGCCACCTAGACACCGTGAAGAGCGTGGATTTTTCCCCTTGCGGGCAGATGGCCCGAAGCTGAGCTTCTGGGGAAGGGGGGGGGGATTCTGGAGCAATTCTAAACATTCCTTGCCGGGTTGAAGTGCAGACTTTGAGTTTAAGGGAGTACTCCTGCAGTGGGGCGGGGGCTGTTTCCCGGACCTGGCCGTCAGTATCCCAAAGCTCCGAAACCAATCCCAACCCTAGAGCCTGTGCCGTAGAACCCCAAATCCCAAAGCCTAATCCCCAAACCCGAAGCCCCAAAACCCTAAACCCTAGACCCTAACCCCTAAACAAACCCTGAACCCAAAGCCTTCAGCTGACGATGGGCTCCCCAGGCCGTAACAGCCTCGGCAGACGGCACGGCACGGGCGTGGGTGGACGCCTCATCGTGAGCTCCGGGCAAAACCTGAAGTCAAAGACCACAAACAAGAGGTGTTTGTGTTTCGGGTTTAGGTAAGCAGCCCAACCCCAAACCCTAAACCCTAAGCCTTAAGCCCTAAGCCCTAAACCCTAAACCCTAAACCCTAAACCCTAAACCCTAAACCCTAAACCGTACCGTCACAGAAGAGACAAAACTACCTCCCCGACATCTGCAGTGAACACAAAGACGCTTCTCGGTCTCCAGTGTAGTCACGTGGATAAGCTGACCGAGGCCGGCAGCAGTTTTTCTTTTCAGTTCGGAAGTTCCATGCTTCACATCAACCCTACAACCTAGACCCTAAGTCCTAAACCCTAAACCCTAAACCCTAAATCCTAAACCCTAAACGCTAAACCTCCTTCTTTCTTCAAAGGGCAGCATCCTCTGAGGTTTCCAAGGCTTGCTTCAGGACCAAGTCGGCCAGCTCTAAGCTCCGGAGTGTATCCGAAAGCGTTTGTGTCACCCTGCAATATGATACATTGCAGGTTTTATACATGATCTATTTTTAGTCTATGCACATACACACATATATATATATATACATTTGTTTGTTCATTTTCTATATATATATATATATGTATATATTATATTATCATATCATGTGTTACATAGATATTTTAGTGCATACTATATACTTTATATGCTATATACTGTATATTATATGCCATATAGTATATATTATGTACGATATATTATCTATTGTTTATGATATATTATACATTGTATATAGTACGCATCCCGAGCATGTAAACGCACCTTGCCATCACCCAACATGTTATGAGAGACCCTTCTTTTTGGTTGTGCCAAAGAGCTTTCACAGCCATGGCACCCATCCGATTCCATCCACCCCATGACCATCCGCAACTTGAAGTCTGCTGAACCATAAACCCTAAACCTTAAACCCTAAACCCTAAACCTTAAACTCTAAACCTTAAACCTTAAACCCTAAACCCTAAACCTTAAAACCTAAACCCTAAACCCGAAACCCCAAACACCCGCTTCAGACCCGTCGTGGTGAGGCCGTCCCTTCGGGAAAGCCTCTGCAGGTCTACCGAGGCTACGACTTTCTGTGGAGGGTGAAGATTTCAGGGTTTCGGGTTTCGGTTTGGGGTTGAGGGTTTAGGGCTTAGGGCTTCGGGCTTGTGATTGAGGATCTAGGCTTTGCAGGGCTGTTAGCTTAGGCTTGCTTCTTGCATGGTTCAGGCGTCGTCCTTCCGGTTAGGTTTGGGCGACTCTCAACGTGAGGGGTTCAGGGTGGTTTCGAGTTCCGAAGACTCATTACTTCAACTATTGACCCTCCTAAGACACAAGAGGCGCCGTGCGGTCCGAATGGATGGTCTACCGAAAGCTCTTGTTGCTGCTGCTGGCGCTGCTGCTACCGTACGCTAAAGCCTAAGGCCACACACGTGGATCGGAATCTTGACATGAGCTGCTGCAGAAAAAAAAGTGAACCTTTGAGTCCAACCCGCCGCGAATCGTCAAACCCTTCTGCACTCAATCCTTAATATAGGGGCCTTAATAATTATAATGGGGTTTTGGGGCCCATTATACGATAGTTATACTAACGAACCCGCAAAATAATATAGGTAATTACTGAGGCCCCTACATTATGCAGCCTATGCAGCCTACAGGGACCCTTTGTGTCAAAGAAGCCCAAGAGCTCACTTTGAGCCGTGGCCCCAAGGCCCGAGCCGTACTGAAGACCCTCAGCCCTAAACCCCAAAGCCCAAAGAACCCTAAACCCTAAACCCTGAACCCAAAACCCTAAACCCTGAACCCAAAACCCTAAACCCTGAACCCAAAACCCTAAACCCCCCAAGCGCAAAGAACCCGAAACCCTAAACCCCCCAAGCCCAAAGAACCCGAACCCTAAACCCCCAAGCCCAAACTGTTAAGTGATCGAAAAAGTGGCTGCTTTGGCCTTCCCGAGTGGGATCTCGAACTCTGCGAGTTGGTAAAGAGGCGCTTAAAAAGCAAAGCTCCTAAACGAAAAGCCCAAAAAGTGGCCCAGGACATAGCAAAGCCATTAGCTCGGTGAAGTTCTCGCCAGCCCAGCCCTGAGGGGAAGGGGTTGCGTTGAAGCCTCGAGGCCTAAAGGCCCCTGAGCCCTCGATATCCGAAAACCCCCAAAAACTAGGGTGTAGAGTTCAAGGTTTCGGGTTGAGGGTTTAGGGTTGAGGGGTTTAGGGTTTAGGCTTGAGGGTTGAGGGTTTAGGGGTTGAGGGTTTAGGGTAAGTCTAAACCCAAGGCTCTCAACCCGAATCCCAGCCCTAAACCGAAACCCGAGAAGCAATGTGGGCGTAGGTCTGTAGGTTTTCAGCTGGGGCCAAGAAGGCAGAGTCTGAAAGCTTTGGGTGTCCAGTGCTCGTCAGGCTTGAGGATTTTGTGGGCAGCCCATGTTCTCAATAATGCCCGGATGTGCAAGAGAGAGGGGTGCTGATTATGTGTTCTTGGGTACTGCAAGGCAGGAACAAAGCTCGTTCTACCTTCGGAGGTGAACCACTGGACCAAACTCCAAGTCAGCGAAAGGTACATCTCATCGCCACACGGAACAAACAAAGTAGCGCAGGGTTTAGGATCACGGACTTGCAGAAACCGCAGCAGGGGTGGGTGTACTGTAATATACGCCTCAAACCCAGTTCCATTGAGTAAGGCCCCCATCTTTTCCTCACCCAGGCCCCGAGACTTCGACCCTAGACCCTAAACCCTAAACCTTAGGGTTTAGGATTTAAGGTTTAGGGTTTAGGGTTGAAGGTAAACCTCAAACGACAATGATGGATTCTGCCGATCTTAACTGCTAGGTGGGAAAAGGTTCTAAAACAAAAAAGCCTTAAACCCACAACCCCTAAACCCTAAACCCAGCTCTAATTAAGCCGTGAGCCCCAATTCCCTCTCTATACCCCCAAACCCTATTCTAATTATTAAGGCCCCTATATGAAGCCCTGAACCCTAATTATCCCTAAATCCTAAACCCTAAACCCCAAATTCCCTCTCTGTGCTTTCAGGATGGCGACCGGATTTTGACGGCGTCGGCCTTCGACGGCACGGCGCGTCTGTGGGAAGTGGCCGGGCGCCTTTGGGGGCTCGGGTTGAGGCTTTGGGGTTCCGGGTTTTCGGAGGTTTGGGGTTTAGGGCCTCAGGGGTTTNNGGGGTTTCGGAGATTTGGTGGGATTTGGTTTTGAGTCTGGGAGGGGTTTCGTTGTTTGGGGTTAATTAGGGAGTCTGCGGCGAAGGTGAGCCATGCCACCTCTCATCCTGCTCGTCTTCTCGAGTTCTTGTTCCTGTCCTTCGGGCCCCAAAGGTTTATTGGGTTTAGAGCCTCTATTTTTCACCTTGGGGCACCATCGGCATCCCGTGGGGCTCTATAGTAAACCTCCAGACCCCCAACAAGGCCCGATGTAGCCCAACCCTAAACCCTAAACC
>CAJNDV010012202.1:45566-62907 GCA_905221635.1 Symbiodinium sp. CCMP2456
CTGAAACCCTAAACCCTGAACCGTGGCGCTGAAAAAACCAGACCCCAAGGCCAGTGGAACTTGCACACTGGTGATTCCTGGCGACGGAAAGGCTCGGAGCTTGGGCTCTTTTTGGGGATTTAGAGGGGTTTAGGGTTTAGGGCTTCTGGGATTTAAGGGGGGGGTTTTAGAGTTTTATGGGCTTTTCCGGTGTTAGGGTTTAGTATTTAGGGGGTTTGGAGTTTTATGGGCTTTAGGGTTTAGTGTTTTTTTTTAGGGCTTTTGTTGCTTAGGGTGTAGGGTTGTGGAGCATCGCTAGCCGCAAAGCCCTCGGAATCTTCAGGTTTGGGTGTAGGTTTAGGGTTTAGGGTTTAGAGGGTTCAAGCTTTCAGTCAAGGTGCAAAGGTTGTGTTGGGCAGAAGCGCCTCTCCAATTCGAGGTGTGTCGAGATTTTGAGGCTTGGGAATCCAAAGTAGGGATTTGGGGTCAGGGCCTTGCGAGTCGTGGAGTGGTGCCACTTGAGGCTGAGGTGCTGCAATCTTTTCTGTAATTAATGGGTTCCGAACAAGTTCCAGGGTCCATGTTCTCAGTTGTTGGGTTTGGCTACATACTATACTATATCATCTACAATAAAGTACCAGAACATATACCAGCACATGCCGCAGCATGCTGGAATAGACTAGAATATTTCTTAAGCCTAACTGTCTGTCGGCTGCAGTTTGGAGAATCACGGGCTCAGTTCTAGGGCAGCTGGGGGATTCGGAGAGTTTACCCTTGGGGCTCAGCTTGAAGTTCACGTAAAGGCCTAGGGACTTCTGTCTGGTGCTTAGTAGGGAATGGGGGCATGGATTTCTATGATAGTCCCTTAAGGTCCCTTATAGTAGTCCCTATAACCCATTCCCCCTACTAAGCACCAGACAGACTTAGAAAGCAAGGTTACCCTAAACCCTGGTCGGAGTGTATGCCTGCTACAGTCGGGTTCCGACCTCGTGCGGAGAAAGGGGCCAGTGCACTTTAAGAAAAAAGCCCCTAAACCCCGAAACCATAAACCCTAAACCTAGGTTGTAGGTCAGGGTGGCGGGTAGGATAACCATTTAGGGGACTTATAACCCGCAACTATAACTAAGTCCTCTGGGCCCTAACGTCCCCAGGGAGGCTCGAGCTAGGCTTTCCATGCGACCACCCGGTCTTACGGGGCAGCATTGCTTTGGGGCTACGTCCAAGGCGAAGACAGGCCTTCGCGTTGCCTTTGCGGCATCTGCAAGTCCGAAAGCCCCAACTTCGAGACAGAATGTTTGAGGCTAGTTCGAACAGCATTGCTAGCATCGGGAAGCTTCAAGACCATAGGGCCCTACCTCCGAAATCGACCCTTGTTGGTCCCAAGACTCCAGAAGTTTGCTGCACAAAATGAGCTGCAGGTGGTAAACGATGCAGTCTTTTCGCCCGACGGCCAGAAGGCCACCGAATCTTGCCAAGCCCAGAAGCCAGAAGCTCACAAGAGGGTTTCGGCGGCAGTTCGGGGCGTTGCGATTTGCTGGATTGCAGGGTTGAGAGTGAGCTTGCCGCCTTCTTCCGGATGGCTTGTGACAAGCACCTGCCCGCGCATGACGTTGCAAGAGCGACCCAGAACTCCGAACCCTGTACTATACTCACACTCGCCGACCTCACAGCTTGTGCCGCACAGCCGCCTGGATCAGTAAGCTGCTGCACGATGACTCCTCCTCCTCCTCCTCCTCCTCCTCTTCCTACCACTACCACTACCGCAACCCCACCACTACGGCTACTACTACCGGTGCTACTAGCGATTGCAGTTTAAGCAAGATCATGAACCCCATATCTCCTGCCATGTAAATGCCGGGCAGGTGCTGTTGGCCTCCGCCAGTGACAGCCTCCGCGTTTTCGGAGCCTTTGCCCCAGGGTCTGCGCAGGATTGCAGGGTTTGATGCTGAGGCTGAGGCGGTGGGTCTCTGGTCTACTTGGAGGTTCATGGGTAGTTATAAATGGGGTTATAAGTAGGGTAACTATACTTATAACCCATATTAGGGGACTTATAACCCCACTTATAGCTACCCATGAACCTCGGGTAACTATACTTATAACCCATATCTGGGGACTTATAACCCCACTTATAACTACCCATGAACCTCAAAGTAGGTCTTGCGAATCTGAGCCTTGAGTCCCCTCTGAAGTGAAATCCAGAAGCAAGTTCGTGCATCATGGAGGTCACCCCGAAACCCTTAATATACGAAAACATACCCATATACCATGATATAAGGTTATGTACTATATATTATGCTATACTATACTATACTATACTATACTATACTATACTATACTATACTATACTGTACTATACTATACTATACTATACTATAATATACTGTACTGTACTATACTATACTATACTATACTGTACTGTACTATACTATACTATACTATACTATACTATACTATACTATACTATACTATACTATACTATACTATACTATACGATAGATATACTGTAATATATTACAATATACGATAAATACTGTAATATATTATATTATACTATAATGTATTAGAATATACTCTAATATACTTTCATATACTATAAATTAACTCCAAGCACTCAGGCTGAAGATGGCGAATGTGCCAGTCCCTCAGATCTCGGTTGCGGGGGTCTCTGGAGCGCACCACCTCGGCATGTGCAAATCTTCCCTAATTTGCAGGCTGCCTCCAGTTGTTAGGGTTCAGGGTTAGGGTGTAGGGTTTTGGTTTAGGGTTTTGGTTTAGGGTTTAGGGTTTTGGTTTAGGGTTTTGGGTTTAGGTTTGGTTTCGTCGTGGGCTTTCGGCGAGGAAAACCACCCGGAACGAGGCTAACAACTCGGCCCAGTCGGCTGGAGCTTTAGAGACCACGTGTGTATGTTTTGATGGGTGATGTCCCACTTCCTGACAAATTTCGCTTCTTCAGCCCGATGTTCGGAAGGCACTAGAGGATCATATAAGACATGATCTATTGAGATTCTCCTATCAGGTCACAGACTCCTGAAAGACCCTGGTTCCTTGAGGACGGTGGTGGGATTCTTCCCGGGTTCTCCAGAGTTAGGACCTCTGAGGCACAGGGAACTTACGACAGAAGCGGCTGCCTGAGCGAGTCACAAGAAGACATCACCCGGTTGTGTGGGAGCCCGTCACCTGCATCACGGAGCACGTGAGAATTGGGTTGTAAGTGTTTCAGGTTGAAAAGAGCAGGAGTTTGCCCGATAGGGGGACACGAGACGAGAACAACACTCTACACCCTATCCCCTAAACCCTAAACCCTAAACTTTGCAGAAGCTTCCAGCGAAAGGTTCTGACCCTCTCTGGGCACGAAGACTGGGTGCGAGCCTCTGACTGGAAGAACGCTGGCTCCCGTACATGACGTCTTGCCTCGGCCCAGCTGATTCTGAGGTCCTGAGCCCTAGATTCTGGGTTTAGGATTTAGGGTCTAGGGTTTAGGGTCTCGGTTTTAGGGTTTAGGGTTTAGGGTTTAGGGTCTAGGGTTGAGGGTTTAGGGTCTAGGGTTTAGGGTTTAGGGTTTAGGGGACTCATGTGCCTCTGAATTCTGTTTAGCTTGTAGATGCAACTCAAGCCATGGCAACCAATCCCAGGTTTGCTGACCACGCAGGTCATCTGTTTCGTGGATGATTCTGTTGTAAACCCAAAACCCTAAATCCCAAAACGGTTTAGGGTTTAGGGTTAGGGTTTAGGGTGAACATCATCCTCGGTTTAGGGTTCAGGGTTTGGGGGATGATCATCCTGTTGAACTCTTGGCTCAGGGGGGCGGCAGAAATCCCACTGCCGAACCTGTTGTGCAGTTCATAGACAGCAGGGTTCAGAGCTTCGATCTTGACCATAAAGCCTAAGCCCTAAACCCCCAACCTCAAACCCTAACCCCGAAACCCTAAACCTCAAGCCCTCAACCTCAAGCCCTCAACCTCAAGCCATCAACCTCAAGCCCTCAACCTCAAGCCCTCAACCTCAAGCCCTCAACCTCAAACCCCAAACCTTAAACCCTAAGCCTTAAACCTCCAGCGCTCAACCCCTGACTCCCCAAGCCGCAATGCTTCGCTTCCTCTCCTTTGCCCTTCTGTTGCTTCGGGCCGCCGGAACTTCGCAACATTCTGCAAAGGCGACGCGGATCATGTCAGGGTCAGGGTTTAGGGTTCAATACTATACTATACTATACTAGACTAGACTAGACTGTACTGTACTATGGCATAGTATACTATAGTATACTTTACTATACCAGACTAAACTATACTACACCATCACAACCACCTGTCAATGCGGTTAGACTTATGATTTAAGGCTAAAGGGTTCATGGCTTGGGGTTTGGGCTCGGGTAGTGGGCCCGTTCTGGAGTTTAGAGGTTCAGGCTCCTGAGTCGAGTCTGGTAGAGGGTGAGCTCGTAGGGTTTCGGCGAATGTAGGGGCCTTAACAATTGGAATAGGGGGTATATCATAGCTGTAGTAAGCAAACTCCAACATAGTACTGGTAATTATTTAGGCTACTATATTATGGGGGTGCAGGTTTGGAGGTTTAGGGGTTCAGGGTTCGCGGTAAGCATGGGGTAGAGGGTTTCAGGTTTTTGGCTGCAGGACCCTTGACCCCAAGTCCAAAGTCCCACAGCCTAAACCCTAAAAAGGTCAAAGGGAAGTCATTATCGTACCCTTATACGAACCCTTTAATAGAACCCTTATAGTGCCCAAAAAGCCTGCTAATGTTTCGAAGGCGTCGACGGTTTCAAGCATCGGCCCGGAGCCCTCCGAAGCCTGATGTAGAATCCGTCACACGTTTTCCGGGACTCAAAGGCCCAGAACCCTACAACCCTAAAGCCCGAAATCTTAAACCCCAAACGGTCCTAAACCCCAAAGCCCCCTCAACTTAAGCCCATCCAGTCGGGTGTCTTCAGCCCAGCTTCGAAGCGGGGAGCTCCCGCATGAACAACTCTTCAAGGCACAAAAAAGCCCAGAATCCGAACCTCAAAACCAGAGATCTGAGGGTTCAGGAACTAGGTAGGCCTTTGCTACGTTTTATAGTTTCCCTTCTTGGGCCAAGGATGATCCCATTAACGAATATTCTGTCTGGTGCTTAGTAAGGAATGGGGAATGGATCCCTATGATCGTCCCTTAAGGTCCCTTATAGTAGTCCCTATAACCCATTCCCCCATTCCCTACTAAGCACCACCCTAAACCCTAAACTCTAAACCCAAACCCTAAACCCAAACCCTAAACCATTCCCTACTAAGCACCAGACAGTAATTTTTCAAAGGCTTTCAAGGGCCAGGCTAGGGAAGCTTCGTTTTGAAGCCCTGGAGCCCGGGCCCTCAGCGGTGAAGGTCCCTAGCGTCATCGAAGCTCGAGTCTTCAGGAACTTCAATGGGGGTTTCCGAAAATAGGGACCCTAATATAGTACCCTAAATAGTAGGATCCATATTATAAGGACCCCAATATGAGGTACCCCTTATTTTCGGAAACTCCCAAATACAATACGACATAAAGTTGTATAATTCTGTGCTTTATTCCCTGACATGATATTATGGTATATAGAGTCCCTAGAGTCTCATTCAAGCTCGAGATTGCAGTAGTTTCAGAGTGTGAACTGATGGTCAACCCAAATCGGACGCGCTTCGGCAATCTTCCAATTTCAAGCGCCACGTCAACGGAACGCCTGAAGCTCTGAGTGCTAAAACCGGCAAAGCCTACAAGAGCTCAGGCACTTTTGGATGATAGCTGCGGCGATGCACCCGTATCCCTGGTTCAGTCCAGGGTATCCGATCGAGACTGGGCAACTATAGAAGCCCCGAAGCCCTAAGCCCTCTAAACCTAAACCCCTAAACCGTTAACCGTTAGGGCTTTTACAAGAGAATTTGGGGGTTGAACTTTGGGCGGGCGTTTCGGGACTCTGACGGTTTCGGGGATTTGTAGTGTGGTGGGAAGCAAGATGTGGTCCAAAAAGTTTACCGGAAATCTTGGTTCTTGGTTCCGGGGGTCCGTGTTGGTTAACACGGTCCGTGTTAATTAAAGGGCCCAAGTCTGGTAGCCAAGATGCTGTCCCTCAAAACTGCTTAGATGTTCGGTATGGTGCTAAAAATGGAGCAGCATGAGGACAACAGTAGGTTTTTTGGGGAAGGTAATTTTTTTTGGAGGGGTGGGTGGGTGAAGGGGCGGGGCATACCACGTATGTGTATTATATATATATATATATGTATATATATATATATATATGTATACACACGCATACATACACGTATATATGTATCCGTACACATATACGCGTGCGTATCTTATATCTGCACACATCTGCAGATGTGTGCTACTGGCGATTGGGCGAAGAACTTCTCAGTTCCCTGGACCTGCACTTGCCATCCTAGATGTTAGGATGCAAGGCTTGGTCTGGCGGGGAAGAGCTGGACGTGCTTCAGTATACCATGTAGCGAAACTTATACAGAAGTTGCCAATTAGCTATGTATAATAGAGTATATTCTCTGCAACCCAAAGCGCTTAGCCGCTTCAGCCACACAACCCTCAATTAATCTTGAACCAGACTTCCTTGCCTTGCTTGTCGCAGTAAAGCCCACATTCAGAAGCCTTGGTAGGGCGCCTGATTCTGATGCCCCTACATTGACGTAGGCTCTAGGAGTTCAGGGTTCGGGAAATTGAACGGGATCGGAAGCTTGAATCCAGGCTCGAAGAGATAAGCGTGACACCCCAAGCCCCCCTGAACCCCAAACCTGAACCTGGCACCCTCAACTTTCAGAAGGTCGCCTCAACTTCAACCGAAAAAAACCTAAGTTTGGAAGACCCAGCCCTAGACCTAAATCCTAAACCCCAACCCCAAACCCAGAACCTAGTGTGGGTTTCAGGTAAGGCGACCTCTTCTCAGCCGGGCGCCCCCTGGGAGCAGGGCTTCTACTTCGCCGCTTCGCAAGACAGATTCTCGAAGTCTCAGGACATCCTTTCATACCTCAAACCAAGGAGTATGAGAGCAATAACCGACCAGAGGAATCATGAGAAGAAGAAGGGGAACACAACCCTGAGAGTTTCTGCTGTGGAGTGTTCGGCTCGGTTTCCGGTCTGAACGAAACGACCAAAAGCCCGACACCCCTAAACCCTAAACCCTAAACCAGGGTCTAGGGCTACGGGAGGTCGGTTCAGAGTTCTCCACCTGAAAACGCTTGGGAAGATAAGGGCTTACTGCATGATTGCTCAACTTGAGGGGTATTGAACTGAAACGAACAGAGCTTTCCTGCCGAGATTTTTGGAGCTTCGGCTTGTTGTGAACTCTACCTTGCCACCCCTCTGTCAACATTCCATCCTATGCCTGAGGCAGGGGTTGCTCTTGCGGCTTCTAGGTATCCATCCACATAGAAGTGCATGAGAAGATAGTAGTAGCGGTGCATGAGAAACTGTCCAAACGGGACCCTAAACCCTAAACCCTAAACCCTGAACCAAAAGCAGCCCTCAGGTAGGCACGCACCATAAAGCTGGCAGCCAACTCCTGCGGGATGTGATGCGACGCGCGGCATAAGCGGGCCGAGGGCCTTGGTTTGGGCTGGGCGGTTTAGGGTTTAGGGGAAGTGGGCCGAGGGCCTTTTTTGGGCTGGGCCGAGCTTTCCTCGCTCCAGAGCGCCCGCAAGATGTGGGTAGTGGCAGGTCGAACAAGTTACACACGCAGTCATATATACTCATACACTAAAACACCCACATACATGCGTACGTACATACATATATAGTATTACATTCTATTACAATGCGCTACATTACATTACAGTGCATTGCATTGCATTACATTGTTTTACAATACATTAGATTACGATTACATTACATTTCATTGCATACATACATACATACATACATACATACATACATACATACAAACAAACAAACAAACATACATACACACATACATACATGCATGTATGCATACATACATACATACATACATACATACATACATACGTACATGCCCACAAATGAACATATTCGCTCCTCGCACGTTATGATGTTGGATAGGTCTGAAAGAAGTCAATGCGCTCTCTCAGGCTTTGATTTCAGGCATTACGTGGGTGGCTTTGCATGTTGAGGCATCCAGGAGAAGCTGCAAGGTGTGAGGGATTAAGGGCTTTGAGTGTCAGGACATGGTTTGGACGCCTTGGGCGCCCCGGGGTCCTGCCACTGGGGAGGCCCTTTCTCTGACAGCTGCTGGATTGAAACAGATTCAGAAGCCCGACACCCTGCACCCGATTTCTAGATTTGTAGCTCTCAGCCCGATGCTTTTGTTAGCTTTGAATGTGGCATTGTGATTGTTCTCGATATTCTGGACCGTGGGTCCCGGCTTCAATGCGAGAAGCCTCGTCGTGTGCACCTGGACGACACGGCTGCTTTCACAGCCAGCTGCAACTGCTGTCGGCTTGTTTTTGGCGCTCAGTGGTCTGTTTGGTTTGATGAAACCGCATGCCCTGTCCAGAGGTTTCTTGGTGGGCCTCATGTTAAGGGCAGCCACGTCAGGATAGCACGCATGTCGAGTAAGGTTGCGGGCATCGATTCTAACAAAATGCAGGCAGGCTCAAGAACTTCTTCCAGCATGCTTGCACAGCCGAGGCTACATCACCACAGCTCAGCACGGCGACCCGTGCCAAGGGAACCCAAATGCTCCTATCCGCCGCTTGTTTTCGTGCTTGCTGGGTGTCTGCAATGTAGAGGGAACCGGGTTTGATCAGCCGTGTTGCCTGTCGTGTTTGCATTGCATGTCCCTTCTAGTTTCTAGAGAGTGGGTCAGATGGATGAAAGAGCAGGACCGCCCATCGATGAGTATGACCTTGTTGCCCAACTTAATGATGACCCTAGCCTACCATACACAACGACGCCAATAGAGCATGGGACGATGGTTGCTAGCCTTGAACTGCCCCTTGATGCTGAACCCTAAACTCCCCAACTCGCGCCGACAACGCTGGTGAAGTAGAGCGTCACAGCTTCGCAGCCCTAGCTCCAGATCCCTTTCAGCCCACTCCAAGCACAAAAGCCTAGGCTTCAACACCTCAAGTGCCAAGCTCCTTCAGCGCCCAAAGTCTGTGAACCTAAGAATGGGACAACAATGCGAAGATCAATCACTTCCTCGCGGCGAAGACAGTGGCCGCTTCTCGCGGGCAGAGCATCCGCGGTGCACACTCCGTGAGAAAGCCCAAGGCGGAATGGAAAGCTCGGGGTTGGGAATTGTATTGTTCGCGCAATGAGAGCAACAAGACCAGAAGCAGCAGCAGCATTAGCGGCAGCAACAACCATCGACTGAGATCCCAGAATGCAACACTTCCTCACTTTATCTGTTGTTTCCTCTTTCGGTCTGTCTATCTCTTCACCGCTCTCTCTCTCTCTCGCTCTCTCTTCCTTGTTTTTCCCTCTCTCTCTCTCCCCTCTACTCTGCACGCTGTGCGCCATGTGTACGCCTTTCCCTATCTTCCTGTGATTAAGATCTGGGTAGCCACCTCGGTTTTCACGTCTTCGGAACTTCTGGTAGGCATCCATCTCTCTCGAAAGCTTGCAGGACATGCTTGTGTCTGCATACTGCTACCACCACCGTGGGGAGGCGCAGTTTGGACGCCCGGTCCGACCGCTTTTGAGCCCTCGTCAGCGGTTTAGGGACCAGTCGAGGAAAAGTATACAGGGGGATACCCTTTTCAGACCAAGCATTCTGGTTACTGCTTGTTTCTGATCAAAGCTGCTCGTCCCTTCATTGTTCTTCTCATTCCTTGAACATTGACATTTGCGCTCGGGTCGGGCGGGTGGTCTCGGGTTTTGGCTTCAAAGGTCATCCATTGGTTCGGGTTCAGGATGTGGGGCCATCGTATCAGTGGATGTTGGCCCCCAGAGAGGCCTAAGGCCCCTTAAAGGGTCGGGGTTTGGGCTCTGTGGTTTCAAGGTCTAGGGCTTGAGGCACAACTCCCCCCCTTTAAAGCTTTGGGGTTTATGTCGAAAGAAGACGCTGCCTTAGCTACTATAGAGGCCTCAACAAATACTTGCATTATGTTGGGGTTCCTTGTTATAATTATAGTACAATATACCCCAAAACCCTATTCTACTTATTGAGGCCGCTACAGTAAGTGCCTTCGGTAGAGGCTGCCAGACTTCAAACGAGTCGCCGACCCAAGTGCCTGAGCCACTTCCAGCTTTCGGAGGGCCCCCAAAACTGCTAAACCCAAATCCGAAACCCTAAACCCGAAGCCCGAAATATCAAAGCCCCAAACTCCAAACGCCAGACCCTAAAGGGCCTAAACCCCAAAACCTCAATCCCTAAGCCCTCAAACCCTAAACCCTAAACCCTGAACCCTAAGCCCTAAACCCTGAGCCCTAAACCCTAAACCCTAAACTCTAAGCCCTAAACCCTAAACCCTGAGCCTCAAACCCTGACTCTGGGCTCCTTGGAGGAGTTCGGCAACCCGCTAGTGCCCTGGCCCGAGATCATGGCCATGGGCCCTGAGGAGGTGCCGGGGGCTTCTTGGGCTGGGCTGTTTTTTTGGTTTTTGTTATTTTTAGGGTTTAGGGTTTAGGGTTTAGGGTTTAGGGGTCTTCCTGGTGGTGTTGTTTTTTTTTTATTGGTTTCAGGGCTTAGGTTTTCTTTTTGGGATTTCCGGGTCTAGTGTCTAGGTTTCCTGACCATCTCTACGTTCGTCCCTACCATCGTCGCCGTCTCCAGCCGAACATGCAAAGGGCCATCAACATTAAGACAAGGACTGCTTGATCAGTCGCCGCACCTCATCCCTAAACCCTAAGCCCCTGAATCGTAAGCCCCAAGCCCTAAACCCTACAAAACTTTACGTGGCAGTGCTTCGGTGCCCCCGACTTCCCCTGGGATCGAAACCCAAAGCTTCCCCTTCGTCCTGTCCTGGGAGGGCATGATGGCACTCTGGCCCGTTATGAGCAGCGCCATCCAAGTTTCTTGGCTGCCCTTCAACCCTCGAAGGCGCCCCCCGTCTTTACTTACAACCCCGACAAATATAGCGGCCTGAAATAATTGCCAATACTATGTCGGAAAATTGCTTGTCATATGTTGTTGCATGATATACCCCAAAACCCTATTCCAATTATTAAGGCCCCTACACTAGATCTTGCATCTTTCCTTGGAGGGAGGTCCGTGATGTCAGCACGTGATGCACGGAGCTGGCTTTGGGGGGTCGCCCTAAACCCTAATCCCTAATCCCTAAACCCTAAACCCTCGGTTTGTCGGTCCGAACGGACTCCGAACTCACTTGGGAGTCTCAGGCATTGGGTTGATTGGTGGCTGGAGCTTTGGGCAGAGGGGTTGGGCTTCCTATGCCTTACCATAGGAGCCTTAATAATTAGAGTAGGATTTTTGGGGCCCCATTATACTTATAACAAGGAACCCCCAAAGCAGTCTAGGTAATTGCTTAGGCCCCTACAGTACCCCCTAAACCAAGGACATGGTGGACCTCTACACGGGCACGACGGCCCAAGAGATGTTCCATGTGAAGTTCGAGGCAAGAGCAGACATGTCTGCTCGAAGCTATGCCTGCTAATGTAGGGGCTTAAAGGGCGCCACGTTAAATCATGCACTGTTACCAAACAATTACCAACACTATTGGGGGTTCCCTATTGTAGTTGTAGTATTATGTATCCCAAAACCCTATTCTAATTATTCAGGCCCCTATATTATGGCGGCTTGCAGAAGTGAAGCATTTTCCATTGCCTTTTCTCGGTTCATCTTATGCCTAGCTTGAGTTATTGCTTTGTTCGTGTCTTCCCTGTCCTTCCGATAATGTAATATGTTACAACACACTATACTATTCACCATGTACTGTTTACTGTATACTGTATACTGCATACTATATACTATATACTCTACTTCCTATACGCTATACTCTATACTTTATACCCTATCCTCTATACGCTATATCCTATACCCCATACCCTATACCCTATGCTGTACTAGTAGTTGTCGCGCCAGGCCCGAAACCCTAAACCCTAAATTTGGTTTTCTCAAATCAGGCCCTAAACCCTAAACCCTAAACTCTAAACCCTAAACCCTAAACCCTAAACCCTTGGAACATGTTATCCTCCGCCTGTATGCCACGCTTTGTCGCTTATGGAACCTCGGGCAAAGCCTCGGCTAAAGCCCACCAACCCAGCGTTTGAAAAAGGCATAATGTAACGTACTTCAATCGAATGCAATATATTGAATATATTGTAATGAGACATAGCAAGCTATCTTACGCTATACTATACTATGCCATACTATACTATGCTATCCGAAAAACTATACTAAACTAGACTCAACTCTACTATACTACACTACATTACACTGCAATACACTACATTACGCTAAACTAGACTACATACTACATATATATATATATATTATAGAATAGAACAGCATATAGTATAGTTTCATAAAGTTGAATACAATAAAAGCCACTATCAAATAACACATTGTTATAAGTATATAAAACACACTATACTATAGCATAATAATGTATAGCATTCAATAAATTACAGGTTTCTAGATCAGAGCACTTTTGCTGCAGGACTAGCTACCCATCATCACAACCAGCTTTACCAATGCCTTATTTGTTTCATGGTTGTTGTTATTCTCACCCTATTGAATTGCAACATTGGTACTTCGTAGTAGCCTTCTACTGCGTGCATATACCGATGATGCTTGTTCTTCTGGTCGGTCATGGTACTTCATCGGATCGCCTTTTCCTTGTGAGCCCTGCCCAGGAGATTGCCCCATCATCGGAAGGCTTTGACAGAGTGGCATGGCCGTTGAACCCGGAGCTCCAACTGCCGAAGCAAGTCCGACTCCTCACAGTACCGAGCATAAACCCTGAAACCGGGGCATCGCGTTCAGGAACTTCGAAAGAGTTTGGGACACGGAAATTTACCACAACAGCCGTTAAGTGAACTTCTGATGGGGAGGTGACGCCGTCTTCCATGTTAATACCACCATCATCACCGATCACGATCATCACCCTAACCCTCATTATCCTCATCCTCATCCTCATTCCTCATTCGCATCCTCGTTATCATCATCATCATCGTCGTCGTCGTCATCATCATCACCTTGTAGTACCTCACCATCACCATCGCCATCGCCATCACCACCAACGTTATCACCATTGCTTGGCTAGCAGCATCAGAATCAGCAGCAGCAATACAAAGCAGCACCCTAATCATTACTATGATCATCGCAGTCGTCAGTATACTCCACTCCACGTATTCTACGAAGTTTTACCTGCTTCGGATCTTGTGCACCCCAGGCTCGAAACCTACAGGAAGGATTGTTGTGGGACTTCGCAAATCAACAGTCCATGCCGCTAAACATAAGCCTCAATAACTCAAGAAAGGCTGAAGGTGCCGGCTTCAAGCGTCTTTGCGGTCTCGACCTTTGTATGTCTCGTTTGACACCTGAGACATCTTGAGTTCTCTTCATGCACGCAGAGGGTCCTCACCTTTTTTATCGGCGAAATTCGAAAGCCCAAGAGCATTCAAATCTCGAGATCTCGAGGTGGTCCAGAGCCTCTTCCATTTCCTCTTTGCGCCCATGGTCCCAGAAGCAGATCTGCAAAGGTCATGGCAAGCAGCCAAGGTCGGGCTTTGGGACGAGGGCTTCAAGTTCGAATTTTCACGACAGATTGAAGGCCTCGGCTTGACGCATTGCAGCCCCAGCGTTTAGCGAACTTGGAACATCTAGGCAGAACCTACCACGGCAACATGCAGTAACACTCATACTGCGAATGATCAGAGAAAGCAACCTGTCCCATGCGCTTCGTCTTGTCGTCTTCGTCGGGAGACTCGTCGTCCTCGTTGCGGCAGCAGCAGGGCTTTGTGTCTTCTTGTCTTTGTGAGGGGGAGGAGGGGCGAGGGAAGTAGGCGTCCGAGGAGTCTGACGGTCTCAGGTGGAGGACCTGAACGTGGACCCCAACTTCACGAATGCGATTGCAGAAAATGGCCACGGCAACGACGACGAGTGCCTCAAGGACATTTCGGTTCAGTGCTAGGCCGAAAACCTGCTAAAACCCACCCCTGGCAACACGAGGCCGGTCAAGAAGCCATGATGCGGCTGGACCCACGCCTTGTGCAGCAGCTCAAGGACGGGCGTTCTCTTCGCGTTGACAGGAACGGAGACCCAAAGGCAAGCGTGCGAATTGTATAGCGAAGCCATCAACCCTCAACTGCCATCCTAGCTCTGCTTTTTGACACGGTTCTGGCCTCCTCTGTTATCTTCCAATCCTGTATGAGTTGAGAGCTGCACAGCTGCATGAAACTTCCAGAGAGCCTTTTAAGGTCTAGGCTTCGGGGTTTGACGTTTGGGGATGAGGGTCTAGGGTTTAGGGTCGTGGCCTCATGAATCTAAGGTTAGAAGTATGGCCCCTTATATGGACCCCCAGGCCTTTCTAGGGACCCTTAAAGGTACATATAGGGTATATAGTTGGTGTAAGGATCCCAGGGTTAAGGGCCAGCTAGGGGTCCATGGTTTCCTTAGAATGAAGGACTGGCAAGCGCTCCTGGGATACTCAACTGAGAACTGGCCGGACCCGATCATCGGCTGAGTGGCAAAAGGATCGCCGCGGCTCTCGACTCCCTTCTTAGTAAATCGGGGGCCTACTATGGTTGATGATAGAAATCCTGCATGACCCATGATAAGGAATATACCATACTTCCCATAGTTTGGGGTATTGCAGGATTTATATATCATCAACAGTAGAAGGTCAGGGACCATCACAGGGATCCCTTCGCAAAGTCCCTACTAAGCACCAGGGCGTCGGTGCTAGCTGCCTCGAAGCTGCAGTGGGGTGCCAGCAGATGTTTCGTTGAGCAGAGCCGTGAGTAGCTCTTTAGTTACTTTTGGGTAGTTCTCTAAATTAGGGTCCCCTTTTAGGTCACCAATATAGTACGGCACCCATATAAAAAGGACCCTAAAAGGGACCTTAATTTAGAGAACTACCCTTTTGGTACGGACCTTGGGGGCTCTGGGGCTCTAACACCTCGTAGATCTTCGTGGTCTCCATTTTTGACCGACCGGAGGACCGGCCGAAGGTGCGTGAGCAGGGACTTGACAGGTCAGCCAGAAGCCTCCAACCCGGGTTTAGGGTTTAGGGGAGACTCCAAAACCTCGCAACCAAGAATCCTTCACGCAAAGCGCTAAGCCCAAACTTTCGCCTCGGAGCCCTACGCCCTCAGCCCTACAATGCCAAACTCTATAACCAGACTTTAGCCCAGGAACGCTTAACCACCAAACCGAAACTCTCAGCCCAAAAGCCTTAAACCCTAAACCCTAAACCCTAAACCCTAAACCCTAAACCCTAAACCCTAGCTTTGAGGCCCCCTTTAGGCTTTTGCTTAGGGAGGGCTTCATGAGAGTCGACTCTGAGGTCCGATCTGCTGCTTTCTCGCCAGACGGTGCCGACCTGAGTGTAGACTAGGGGGGGATTTGGGGTTTAAGGTTTGGGGTTTAAGGTTTAGGGTTTAGGGGTTTAGGGTTTAGGGTTTAGGGTTAAGGTTTGGGGTTTAAGGTTTAGGGTTTAGGGGGGCGGTGGGTTGAGTGTTTCCGAAAGTGAGGGTTTCGGTGGAGGGAGTCTTTAGTAGGGTCCTGGCTGCGAGGTTTAGAAATCCGCACTTGCTGTGGGGTCAGGGCCGGGCAAGCGGTATTTTTGCAAATCATGACTATACAACGTGCTCGCATACGGATACAGCGCAACCAACAGACCAAGCCCGGATTGTTGCAGCCTGGTTAATTAATAATGCTATTTAAGGGTTCATTATGTTGCAATAACACCACAACCCGATTCCAGATTTAGAGTCCCTACCATGTATTAAGGACCACTAACAGTTTGAGTAGGATTAGAGAAAGACCTACGTAAACCCTACACCCTGAAGCCCTAAGCCCTAAACCCTGAACCCTGAACCCTAAACCCTGAGCCCCTAAACCCGGGTCCGCGATGTGAGGCCAGGAGCGTTTGCTCTTTGAGGTCTGAAAGCCATCGGCTCCTAAAGCACAAAAATGGTTTAGGGTTCAGGGTTTAGAGGTGTTAGATGGTTTAGGGTATAGTGTTTAGGGTCTGAAGGTGTTAGATGATGGGTTTAGGATTCAGGGTCTAGAGGTGTTAGATGCGTTTAGGCTATAGGGTCTAGGGCCCTTCCTAAACCGGTAAACCCCAGGCCCCCCAAGCCAGAAACATGGCAGGCACCATCATCGGTTCTGCATCCTACGACGGCACCGTTCGGCTTTGGAGCGTGACGGGCAAGTGTCTGAAGATTTTGGAAGGCGAGGCCCCTGAGCCCAAACCCCCCTAAACCCCTTAGCCACCAGACCCTTCTAGTAACCCTTATGTAGTACCCTTATGTCAAGGTTTATGGTAAGCCTTATAGTCCCATGGTAACCCTTATGGTAGCCCTGACAGTATGAACACCGAGTTTCCTCAACCAAAACCTCTTTAAGGCTCTTGGCCTAAACCCTGAACCCAAAACCCTGAAGCCTAAACCCCAAACCCTAAACCCTGAACCCTGAACCCTAAACCCTGAACCCTGAACCCTAAACCCTGAAGCCTAAACCCTCAATCCTAAACCCTAAGCCCTCACCCACAGTGAGTTCTCGGCTGGTGCCTCGTCCTCCAGAGATCTGGGGTGCCAGTCGAGGGGGTCTTTTGAGGGCTTTGTGGGCAGGTTTAGGATTTAGCGGTTAGGGTTCTATACCGAGTTGTATATGGCTTGCCTGGGTTGACTTGCATGTGCTGATTGCTGCTGATTGCACTCGCCTTCTTGTTTATGGGATGGGTTTTTCTGGCTGAGCTTTGGAGCAGTCGTTTCCGATTGGTAGCTTGAACTCAGCTGAATATCGTCAAGACGGATCGGGAGCAACTCTTGTTGGGGCTTAGGAATCCCGGACTTCTTGTGGCCCCAAATCCCCAACCCCAACCCCACGCCCTGACCCTAAAACCCGAAAATCCTAATTCCTTCAGCCAAACCTAGAACCACAACACGAGTTCCTTAAACCCATGAAGCCAGAACCCAGCCCAAGGACAGGGTGCAAAACCCATGGACACGGGGTTCGACGCTGAGGGCCCCAAGACCTCGAAGCCCTAAAGCCTAAAACCCTAAAAGCTTCTACGTTGATGGACAAAATCCTGCATGACCTTATATAATATACCTGAACTATGGGATTTATGGTACTATACTNNGAATTTTGTCCATCAACAGTATCCTGCATCCTTTGTGGCCTTGTGCCTACCCCAAAACCCTAAAGCCGAAAGCCTAAGCCCCAGGCTTCAGGGAACAACGGCCTGAGACTCCGAGTCTGCAAGCCATCCCTAAACCCTAAACCC
>CAJNDV010012213.1:39412-60365 GCA_905221635.1 Symbiodinium sp. CCMP2456
TTTAGGGTTTTAGGGTTTATAGGTTTTAGGGTTTAGGGTTTAGGGTTTAGGGTTTAGGGTTTAGGGTTTTAGGGTTTAGGGTTTAGGGTTTAGGGCTTGGGCTTAGGGCTCAGGGGCATAGCTTATCAGGGCTTTGGGATCAGGGTTTGGGGATTAGCGCTTAGAGTTTGGGGTACCAGGGAGGCACGAAGGGCTTCCTTTCAAGGGTCCTTTTAAGGCTTCCTTTCAGGGGTTTAGGTTTGAGGTTTCTTGAAAGGGTTCCTGGAAAAAAGAGTCTTTCGGGGGGTAACTTTAAGGGGTCTACAAAGAGTCACTATACAGGTTACTAGGGGCTTTTCGGCTTAAAGCGCAGGGTTTAACGACTTGAGGGTCCAGGGCCTATTGTTCAGGATTTAGGGTTTGAGTTTCAGGGCTAGGGTTTTGTGAGTAATGCTTGCGGCGCGATGTTTAGGGTTAATTAATGGCTTCGAGTTCAGACTCATGCTGGCACGTACTCGGATAGTATTGTTGAACATCATGAGAAGTGCACTTGCGGTTGCCCTCGCTCTTCTTGTTGATGTCGTGGAAGTTGCCAAGGTAGTTTTTGCCGGCGATTCTCTGTTCGCTGCTGCTTCTGTCACTTCTGTCTGACCTGGAGCTCTGGTGCTACTCTGGAGGCCTAATGTTTTAATCAATATAGCCTAAACCGTAAAACCAAACCGTAAAACCTCAACCCCTAAACCCATTATCAAGACTATTTGGGTACTTTGACGCTCACAGAGCCCCTCTGAAATCTTGGAAACCATCTCAAACCCCACAAGTCCCCCCCCCAGTAAACCCTGTGTTTGCGATTCGGCGACTTGGCTAAACCCCTAAACCCTAAACCCCTAAACCCTAAACCCTAAACCCTAATTGTTTTTTGCTGTTTTTTGTCAAGGATCCTGAAAACTCGTTGCGCTACACACTGATCCTGGCGAAGATCGCCAAGGCCGTCCTGGACACATGTTTAGGGCGTAGGGGTTAATATAGGGGCCTTAATAATTAGAATAGGGTTCCTTATTATGATAGTATAATATACCCCAAATCCCATTCTAATTAATTAAGGCCCCTACATTAATGTGTACGGTATCGGGTGTGCCAAATCCAATCCTTGCAAACTGTTTGGGGCTGAGCTAGGACCTTAGGGATTTTGCTTGTCGGGTTCCTTGAGATTCTAACGCAGAGTCTAAAATTCTAACAAGTTATCTCGTAGAAGGGGTTCTGCGTGCCCTGCTATCAACATGAGGGTGTATAATGGGTGTTTTAGGCTGCTACGGGGCTGCAGGGTCTGTAATCACGTTGTTGATTACACTTCTTCTGAAAGCAAGGGTACCTTCTTTTGGGTCCTTGCAAGAGAGATCCGACTGCTTGGGAGTCCGATAAACGGGTTCCGCTTTCTCTGAAACCGAATGTTTGCGCATCTATCTGAATCCACCCCTCTGCTGTGGCCTGTGGCATAAACGCGAACGCCCCAACGCCCTAGCCAATGCCAAACGGTCAGTGTACCCCTTAGTATATGCTTTGGTCTTAAAAGCAGTCCCTACAAAGCGCCTTTGGGGCCAAAGTTTAGACTCTTTGGGTACATGGACCCTTAACCCCTAAACCTTTATGGTAGCCGTATAGAGCCCTTAAAGGAACCCCATAAAGGGTACCCTAAACCCTAAACCCTGGGATACTTAAGTTACTTAAGTATCCCTAAACCCTATAAACCCCAAACTCTAAGCTCTAAGCCCTACCCTAAGCCCAAACCCAAAGCCCTAAACCCGAAGCCCTGAACCCTAAACCCTAAGCCCTGAACTCTAAACCAAACCCTTTCAGGGAGACCCTTAGTGGGTGTACATGGAACCCAAAGAAGCTATCCCGCCTGCCCGAACGACGGAAGGGTTTAGGGTTTAGGGTTTAGGGGTTTAAGGTTTAGGGTTTAGGGGTTTAGGGTTTAAGGCTCCTTAAAGGGATCTATAGGGGCTGCTGGCCACCCAGAGACCCCCAAATCCCTTAATCAAGGAATATACCGTATTACAGTATAGTAGGATCCTCAGTATGATTTAAAGGTACACTCCTTAATTAAAGGGCTTTGGAAGATCTGGTACCCTTCGCGCGCCCCTTAATAGGGATTCAGATTATTGGCTAAGGGGTTCAGGAGCAATTTTAGGGGTTTCATGGGGTTTCGGTAGATCTTCAGGGTTGAGGATATACCAGGACCCCTTTGCATCCTGTTTAACGGAGTCTCATATTCCCCTCGGGGCCACAATAAAGAGTTCATGGGGGGGCTTTAGGTACAGTTCACAGTCCAGGAAGTAGAGTTGCAGTAGCTCTATATGGGTTCTCTCGGGCTCCTTCTGTAGGGTTACAGGGTAGCCCCAAACGCCTGCAACATAGGAGACTGATGACTTTATGGCCCCTTAAATGTAGTTAAGATGTAGGGTACAAAGAGATCGGGGTTACGTTTTCGGTTGGGGCCTCATTGTGCTGGTTCATGGTGTGCACGAGGTTAGGCTTGACTAAGGTGTCAGGATTTCCCGGTCACGGGGTGTGGGTTAACCTCGGTCCTGGATTGCGGTATTTTTTCGTTGTGTTGAGCCCCACTAGGTAGGTTCTGGTGTTTATGGCCTGGGGTTTCCCTGGAAGTCTGATGTCGACGTGTCGGTGTTCAGCAGGTAGCCTTTGGCCAAACCCTTATGCCCGCCAACCCCCGAACCCTAAAGCACCAAAAGCCCCAAAAGCAATCCCAAGCCGCAGTTCAAATGATCGGTTTGGCAGAGGGTTTCTGTAGTTGAGGGTTTAGGGTTAGTTTCAGGTACTCTGAATTGAACATATGCCCTGAATCCCGAGCTCTCACATCTAAACTGTACACCTTACATTGTATCGCCTAAGGCTGGATGGGAGCGACGGGAGATGGGCCACGAGGACAGCAGCACGGGGAACCGTGCAGATGAATCCCTGCAACGCCTATATCCCAAAACGGGATTCGGCTTACCCTAAACCCTGAACCTTAAACCTTTGCACTTAAAAAAAACCTTAAACCCTAAACCCTAAACCTTAAACCCTAAACCCTAAACCCTAAATCTTGAACCCCAAACCCTAAACCTGTTTGTTTAGGTTCTCGGCGTGTTCCTTGAGCTTAAGGGCTTCCGAAGATTCGGGATCCCTGTACAGACTGTAATATACGGGCCTAAATAATTAGAACAGGGGGTTTAGGGTTTAGGGTTTAGGGTTTAGGGTTTAGGGTTTTGGTTTAGGGTTTAGGGTTTAGCGGGGGTTCCTTTAAAGGGTTCCTTACTTAAAGCGTTCTATCAGGGCTGCTATAAGAGTTTAGGATGTAGGGGCCTTAATAACCAGAATAGGGTTTTGGGGCCCATTGTACTATAGTTGAAATAAGGACCCCCCCCCAAAAAAAATGGTATAGGTAATTATTGAGGCCCCTATAGGATATTAGAAGCCTCATTGCAGGCACCTCTGAATAGTAGGGTCCATCTCGCAATAGCTAAGAAAAAGCCCGAACCCATCTAAAAGCAGTCTAGGACCCTCGTGAAACAGAACATTGCCTCAGAATAGTGAGGTAGACCACAAGCACTAAGACATGTCACATTTTTCCGTGGCTGAGGACCTTACATACTTTTTGAGAGGGCTGTGTGGGACAACCTTTTACCTCCTGAACTTTCAACCCACAACCCCCAAGCCCATGACCCCTAAACCTTAAACCCAATACTTAAACCGCTACATACGCAAACCCCTAAGGGTAAAGTTTTCTCTTCGGTTTATTCGAATTCAATTATTCACGAATCCTACATACTACCTTATACGTTCTGTACATCAGTGCTAGACTTGATTCCTAGGATATGCAACCATGTCCTGACTGGTGGAATCAGCGGCGCATTTTGCAAGCCGGGCCGGTGAGGTGAGTTGTCAACCCTGGCACAGCTCGTGAGGGCTGGGGGAATTTGGGGGAGGGGTAACTGGCCTTCCGCCATATTCTGGCAAAGAAACTAGCCCTAAGGGTCCATACAGTAGATACTTTGGCCCCAAAGTACCTATATAGTGACTCGTTTAGGGCCAAAGTATATACTATCTGGGTACATGGACCCTTAGGCTAGTGGCAAAACCCGAACAGTAAGAAGAAGAAGAAGAAAGGCATCATCTGGTTCCTCCCCAAGCTAAGATCCGTTTGCTGTTGGCTAGCCCAGCAGAGCTATACCTAATGCTGAGTTCACCAAATGGTGCTGCACCCATCTACCAACTGCTTAGTAACAGGGTCTGTAGGGCATAAGGAGTTTGATAGCAATAGGATGTAATTGATTCGTACAGCGGTTCTGCAAGGGGTGTTCCGAATTGTGCTTAAGGGTTTCGTACGCCATCTAGACGTGCCCGCGTCTGGCCCTGTTTGAACCGCAAGATCATGGCATTAACTATTGACCCAGACAAATTCAAAAATAAACAGCCGAGGCAACACTAGCAAAGAGCAAAGCACACCAGAACACAAATATTGAGGCAAATAGTGAGAGACATGTGCTAGGGAGTTTAGGTAGCGAAATACTATACGGTAATGGTTTGGGTTCCTAATGCACTATGATTTGGGCACAGAGGCTTTTGCCTATACTGCTCCCGGCCGGTTAAAGCCCGAAGTGCTGTGGAGGATGCCTGGAGAGCGCTCACGTCGGCTAAAGGCCATTTGGCATGCAGACATCAGTAGTTACAGGGGGTTCTCGTTTGAGATTATGTAAAGCTAGGTTAGGGTTTTGGGTTTAGGAGTCAATTTGGGGTTTCCGATTTAAGTTATTAGGGGATACGTTCAGAGTTTTCGGCTTAAGGCTAGAAGCAGCTAGCGGTTAAGGGGCTTCCGTTTGACTTGACAGTCTATATGCGGCTTACTGAGATCACCGAGATCATTTTACATGGGGTCTCGAAGATGGTATCGGCTAGAGTCTGTTAGGGCTCTGTGTTCTAGATCATGCGCAAGCAGCATGCCATTTATCGGGTGCGGGCTGTGGTTCTTGAATTGAGTGTACAATGCTAGTGGAAACGCCGGTACCGTTCGAAGCATCATATTCGCAGGTGTTTCCAATTTCGGCATTAATCGTGCTACTGCTGTGGTCTTGTTCCTGCTTTAGCTTCTGCTTCAGCCAGTGTTTCTGCTGCTGTCGCGTCGTCCTTGGGAGATGCCCTAAACCCTACACCCTAAACCCTAAACGCTTGTTCACAGCGGAACCCCTAATTAGTGGGATCCCTATGAATCCACAGGACCGCTAAATTGACGGACCCAGAAAGGACGTAAGCAGAAACCTCTTACAACGAGATCCCTGCTTAGGCCCTGCTTCATAGGGCTTTGGGTTTAGGGTTTAGGGGTTTAGGGTTTAGGGGTTTAGGGTTTAGGGTCTAGGGGTTTAGGGTTTAGGCTTTAGGGTACTGGGATTTATATTTTTTGCTTCTGAGATTTTTTTTGGGGGCCCAGAAACGTGAGCTCCAAAGCCTCCCTTGCCCCTTTGCTAAGGCCCCAAGGACCATGTAGTCACGGTTTAGGGTTTAGGGTTTAGGGTTTAGGGCTCCCCAAATAGCTGTCTGGTGCTTAGTAGGGAATGGGGGGAATGGATCCCTATGATAGTCCCTTAGGGTTCCTTATAGTAGTCCCTATAACCCATTCCCCCATTCCCTGCTAAGCACCAGACAGATAATCGGCGGTTCTCTAAATTTAGGGTCCCTTTCTGGATCCCTCAAATAGTACGGCACCCCTTATAAAAAAGGACCCCACAAGGGACCCTACCTTTAGGAACTACCAAAGACAAAGGACAAAGTAACTTTGCGGCTATCCTGAAGCTAAGTACCCAATAATGATGTTGTCCAAAAGGACCCCTAGTGATTGGTCATATAAATTGAGCTATGCCAGAAGTGCCATGGGCCTCGCCCGAAAACACAACAAGCCATGGTCGGGGATGTTTTCACATGATTTTCGAGGGCTGTATAAGGTTTTGTTGCGGGTGATGACGAGTTGAGTATTCACCCTCATCTCCTTGAGGTTCATCTTTTAAGACTCGTGTGTCCACACAACAGTCGAGCAATATCTTGAGTTGTTTCGAGCCTTCGGGTATTTGTACTAGGGCCCTGCCATTGTAAAGTCTTATGTCAAAGACCTCAACACTCAACCCTCTCTCAATGAGGCGATGGTCATAACAAGTCGCATCAGAAATCCCTGGTATAATGCACCTTATTCAGGACCTGGTGGAATTTGTCTTGAGCCCTTCCCCGACCTGCAGATCCTTCATGACGCCGCGCTCGCCCATTACACCCATGGACAAATGCCCGACGCCATGGAACCCAAACCAGACTCAGACCCCTTGTAAAGGGTAGTTCTCTAAATTAGGATCCCGTTTTAGGGTCCCTTTTATAAGGGTGCCCTACATATTGGGGGCCTGAAATCGGACCATAATTTAGAGAAGTACCCATATGAACCCTGGATCGATGCAGGCCTTGTTCATGAATTCCATTTCTTGGATTCTTGAAGGGGTCTGAGGAACCTCCAAGAACTACCCCATTAAGGAAAAGCTAAAACGCCAATGCGACACCGAAACTTTATCCCTGCGCCATAAAGCCTGAAGTTCTATACAATAGGCCCAACCCTAAACCTGGAACCCTACACCCTACAGGGGCCCCTTCTAGAACCCGACAGAAATGCGTTGAAACCCTGTCAAAACCTACAAGGCCCAATAAGACCGTACGAAGCGCTGAAAGAGCTTCCAGAACACGGCATTGTGAAGCCTTGTATGTAAGATCGTACAAAACCCTACGCAGGACTTTGCAAAAACCTGGCAAAACCCGTTGACCCCCTATGAACCTCACTGAATAAACCGTATGCAAGATGTTCTAGATCCTTTCACGAACCCGAAAATGCCCCATGAAACCATGTAGAACCCTACGAAACCCTAAGCCCTAAACCTTAAACCCTAAACCCTAAACCCTAACCCCTAACCTCTAAACCCTAAACCTTAAACCCTAAACCCTAACCCCTAACCCCGAAGCCCTAAACCTTAAACCCTAAACCCTAAACGCTAAACTCTAAAGCACAACTCACACCGACACCTTCCCGAACTGCGAGGTTTCTCGGAGAAGTGTGCTGCTGGAGCCTCGGAAGCTGTCGAAAGGTCTCATCTACTTAGTAGCTGAGAGGGTTCAGGGTTCAGGGTTAAGGGTTAAGGGTTTAGGGTTTAGGGGTTTGGGGTTTAGGGGTTTAGGGGTTAGGGGTTTGGGGGTTGGGGGTTTAGGGGTTTCGGGTTTGGGTTGGGGGTTTAGGGCATTTCCCGAACCGCCCAAGCGCCCTTTAATAGAGCCCTTATGGTATTTAGGGCTAAATTGAGGGTGGTTGGTGGGTCTATTTAGTACGTAATTGACTAGGTAACTTTTAACTTTGCCGGGATTGTAAACCCACCACCATTGAAAAGCTTGTTTAGGCTAGGGTGCTGGGCCCCTAAGTCTAAGGACGCAGATTTAAAACTGTTGGGCCCAACGACCATACTACCCCAAAGGGTCCTACGTACTGTTATGGGGGATAATTCCCTAAATCATAATGGTAATTCCTAATATAGAAACCCCACATTCTACTATATAGGTACATTGGACCCTTCGTGTACAAAAGGCCTTGGGGACATGTTGGACTTTCCTGGAAGTTGAAGTTTCCGAGGTTGTTCTCCGTGTATTGGACAGGGTGCTATAGTGCTTTAGAAGGTTTGCGAAGGTGCTGATAGAGGCTTTAGGGTTTGGGTTGGGGGTTTCATTAGGTTTCTGGGTTTGAGGTTTGGGCGCTAAAGGGTCTGGCGTGTAAGTGTAGGCTTTCGGTTCTAGGATGCTGGATTTGTAGGAGTAAGGGTTGAGGCCTTGTGGTTCTCTTTCAGGGCTCATTTACTGTTTGGGGCTTCGGGTTTAGGAGTACCCAGAGAGCCCAGTACCCCTTAATTAAGGAATATACCTTAAATCATAATAATAAGGGCGCTATAATTTAAGGTATATTCCTAATTAAGGTGTATTGGGTTCTCTGGGTAGCATCATTCCGATTTAGTCACTTGGCACCTTGTAAACAACTGGCAACACTTGGTGGACGCCTGCTGAGCCTTGTAAGCCCCAGAGACTCCAAAACCCCTTCATTAAGGAATATACCTTAAATCATATTAGGGATCCTATTATAATTTAGGGTATATTCCTTAATTCAGGGGTTTTGGAGTCTCTGGGAAGCCAGGACTCAAAAGTGGACAAACCTGGCGTGGGAAGCGGGAGATCCTGCGGGAAGTGCTGAAGGTTCCTGCCCTAGGACCTTCCCAGAGAACCCAATACACCTTAAATATAAGGAATATACCTTAAATTATAGGGCCCTTATTACTATGATTTAAGGTATATTCCTTAATCAAGGGGTATTGGGTTCTCTGGGTAGGACTTTATCGGGCATGCCGCTTGTGGTACTTCTTCAAGGAGGCCGTACGCGATCCCCAAAAGGCAGGACGATGCCCATGTTGGGCTCGGGTCAGGGGCAGGAAGGGACTGAACCTGCTGAACGGCTACCCGCAGACCGAGAGACTCCAAAACCCCTTAATTACGGAATATACCTTAAATCATATTAGGGATCCTATTATAATTTAGGGTCCCAGTATATTCCTTAATTAAAGGATTTGGGAGTCTCTGGGGAGGCACGATGTGAAGGCTGCAAGCAGCCAGTCTGCGCTGTACTTTGCCGAGCTCCTCAAGGGTTTAGGGTTTAGGGTTTAGGGGTTCTTCCAGAAGTTCAGAAGCAGGTTGGCCCGGAGGAGAAGAGGGTATCTTGGGAGCTTCAGTGAGCGGCTAAGGCTTCTGAAGTATTTCAGCCTAAACCTAAACCCTAAACCCTAAGCCTCAGCAAGGCAACCGACACCCAAGGGGTCCAGCGTGTGAAGACAGTGGTGCCGGAGCAGATGGGACTGGTTCACTGGTTCACCATATGGGTGGTTGTCAATATTATGGTCCCTTTTGGGGTCCTTATTATAATACGGCACCTATCATTTAGGGTACCCCGAAAGGGACCATAATTTTGACAACTACCCATATATAGCCGACTTAATTACTACCCAGGTCTTCAACCCTGAATGCCCTAAGCCCTATACCCCCTGAACCCTATAAACCATCCCAAACCCTAAACCCTAAACCCCTGAAGCCCCAATGCAAGCCTTGAAGCCTATAAAGCCTTAATGTCGGGGCCTTAATTGTAAAAATACGGTTATGGGCTCCTTAGTACCATAATTATCATAAGGAACCCGAAGGAATAACCGTAAACCCTAATCCCTAAACCCTAAACCGTGGCTTGTATATGGGTAGTTCTCTAAATTAGGGTTCCTTTGAGGGTCCTTTTTATAAGGGTGCCGTACTATATTGGGGACCTAAAAAGGGACTTTAATGTAGAAAACTACATATGAATCCTGCAAGCCCCCGAAGCCTGAAGCCTGGAACCTAAAGCTCCAAACCCCCACCCCATAAGCCTTAAATCCCAGCAACCCTAGCAACCCTAAACCCTAAGCTCTATAGGAGAAGGACGAGTGACGAGTCCATCCGTTTGAAGGTCGTGCTTACTTCTGACAAGGATGGAACGCTTGGAAAAGCAGCTGTGGCCCACACCGACAGCGCAGAGTATGTGATAGACGTTTCCTGGAGGGTGCTCAGGGAGTGTGTGGATTGGAAAGTCACGATAGGCCTTTGCAGTTCAGGTCCTAAACCCTAATCCCTGACCACAAGTTCCAGTCAGCATGAAAAAGCGGGAAAAGGAGGCCACAGAGTTTTTTAAAGGTTGGTTTAGGGTTTAGGGTAACCCTGAACTAGCCCTACACCTTGCAATTTCAATTTTTGGTTTAGGGCTTGGGGTCCGGTTTACAGTTGCTCAGGGTTGTACGCACAGACCGAACTTCGAGTTAAACTAGAACGTTAAAGCCCAAAGCTCTAATCTAAGCCCCACAAAGAACACGTACTAATTCATAGACTCCCTAAGCCATATAAGCCCGAAAAAGCTGAACAGCACTGTAGAGTCCCTTAGTTCTAAAAAAGCTGGCCCTAAACCGAACACCCCAAAGTTGAGGGTGGCGGTTCAGGGCTTGGAGACTCGAAACCCTTACCCAGAGGGTCCTATATACCTACATCGTAGAAGGCAGGGTTTCTAATTTAGGAAGTACTACCACGGTTCCGGTTGAGGGTTTAGGGTTTAGGGGTTCAGGAGTTTAGGGTTTTTTAATGTGGAAGTACTACCAAGGCTCGGGTATAGCCCCATGTCAGTACTTGGGTTTTTTGGGGCGAGCAGCCTAAACCCTAAACCCTAAACCCTAAACCCTAAACCCTAAACCCTAAACAGCAGAAACGACAAGGTTGGTGAGCAGAGTCAGACACATGCGAAGCTCGCAGAGTTCGCGGATGCGGTGCTGAGGAGAGAGGAGGAGGCGAAAGCAAGGGGATTTAGGGCCGTTTAGGGTTTAGGGTTTAGGGTTTAGGGTTTAGGGTTTAGGGCTGGGGGTTTAGGCGTTTAGGTGCTTTTCGATTTCGCTTCTGAGAGCTTAGACCTCAAGGTTTTGGGCAAAGCTTCAGGCGTTTAAGCTCGTTAGGTCATAGTTTCTGAACGCATTTTTTTGTGAAGGGGGGAGGGGGGGGGGGGTTGTATAACTTGTTGAGGCAATACATTTTGTGCCTTGAGAATTGTAGGTGGCTCCATGGGTGGACGTGTCTAGGGTTTAGTAGGGTTTAGGGTTTAAGCTTTACAGGGTTCAGGGCTTAATGTTTGGACTTGCATGGTGAGGGCTCCCGCACGCCCTCTAAGGCAATATAGGGGCCTCAACAACTAGAGCAGTGCTTTTTTTCTTCGGAGAGGAGTTTTATTGCTGTATAATCATTCCGGACGTTAGATTTTTAGATCAATTTCCTAGTTTTTCTTGTGTATGAATCCGACAGAAACCTGGAAACAGTAACGCTTTGAATTTAGAATCTTTAGAGTCCTTGTAGAACAGCTTGTGACACTTGTGAGAAAGCTCTGGCGTCGACCCATGTCAGATTTGTCGACTGCCTATAGGGCCTATGGCATATGGACTCTCTACAAGGTAGGCACCTACCTTGCGCTGTCCCGCAGCCGCGTGTGTTCGACTGTTCGACCCCCACACGGACGACGCCATCTGCAACACACTCAGCCTCGCTGGAGGTGCTGACCAGCTGGCATTGAATAACCTTCGGAACATCTACTGCCTTGTGGCATTGCGCGCCGGCACCCCGGACCGCCTGCGCGCCTACCAGGAGCTAGACCGCCGCCTGGAAAATGAGGCGTCGGACATCTGCCGTCGCATTCGTGAGCTTGTTGAAGCTGATGGACAGCGCATCACTGCAGCTGCAGCTGATCCGCCGCGTCGCCAAGCCCGTGCAGCAGACATTTCGAGCTAACATCGGTCGCCGCCTGGCAACCATGAGGGTCCCACCGGAAAGCGCGCGCATGTGAGCCACGCTAACAACGAAGGACATTTTGGGATGCGTTCTTTGGATTCCCCGGGCCTGACCTGGTTTGTAGCTACAGTGAACCAACCACAGCATAAAAGTCACAAAGCCTTGAAGAAAGTATACGTAAGCCCTAGATTACGAGGTCCTGTGAATGCATATATATATATATATATACATACATACAGTATAAGATACACCAAAGCGTTCTTCTAAGCCCCTAACCCGAACCCTCAGCCTAAAACCCTCAACCCCAAACCCTACGTCCACCGCCCTATAAATCTAAACCCCACACCTCAACCCCAAACCCAAAGCCCTAAACCCAACACCCAACCCTATATCCTCATGCCCAAACCCCAAACCCAAATGTCCCAAACCCTAAACCCAACCCTAACCCTCAAATCTTCATCCCTAAACCCTCAAGCCAGAAGTCTTAAGCGCTAAACCCCATATCCGCATCCCTAAACCCGAAATCCAAAAGTCGTAAACCCTAAACCCTAAAGTCCTAAACGCTATCCCCACCCTAGACTCTAGACCCCATCTCCTCGTCCCTAAACCCTAAACCCAACAGTCCTAAACCCTAAACCTTAAAGTCCTAAATGCTAATCCATCATCACTAAACCCTAAACCCAGAAGGGCTAAACCCTAAACCCTAAAGTCCTAGACGCTATCCCCACCCTAAGCCCCAAAGTCCTAAACCCTAAACCCTAAAGTCCTAAATGCTAATCCCCACTCTAGACCCTATATCCTCGTCCCTAAACCCTAAACCCAAAAGTATTAAAAGGTAAATATAATCTCTACAGTCCTAAACGCTAATCCCCACCCTAAACCCCATATCCTCCTCGCTAAACCCTAAACGCCAAGGTCCTCATGCTAAAGATAAACCCTAAAGTCCTGAACGCTAATCCCCACCCCAAACCCCATATCCTCATCCCTAAACCCTAAACCCGCTAAATGTAAACCCTAAAGTCCTGAACGTTAATGCCCACCCCAAACCCCATAGCCTCATCCTTTAAACCCTAAACCCAAAAGTCCTAAACCCTACACCCCTAAAGTATTAAACGCTAATCCCCACCATAAACCCCATAGCCTCATCCTTTAAACCCTAAACCCAAAAGTCCTTAACCCTAAAAATACACCCTAAAGTCCTATAAACGCTAACCCCCTCCCTAAACCCCATATCCTCATCCCAAAACCCTAAACCCAACAGTCCTAAACCCTAAACCCTAAAGTCCTAAACGCCGGTCCCCACCCTAGAGCCCATATCCTCATCCCTAAACCCTAAACCCCAAAGTCCTAAACCCTAAATATAAACCCTAAAGTCCTAAACGCTAATCCCCACCCTAAACCCCATATCCTCAACCCTAAGCCCTGAACCCAAAAGTCCTAAACCATAAATATAAACACTAAAAATTTTAGGGTCCTAAAACTTATATCCTCATCCCTAAACCCTAAACCCAAAAGTCCTAAACTCTAAGCTTTTTTTGAGGTTTCGGGCCTCTCACCGGCCGGGCCGCAGGTTGGTGGGTTGAGGGCCTTTCGGGGGGTTTAGGGTTTAGGATTCAAGGTTTGGGGTTTATGATTCAGGATTTAGGGTTTTGGGTTTTAGGGTTTTAGGGTTTAGGGTTCAGGGTTTTAGGGTTTCAGGGTTTAGGGTTTTAGGGTTTAGGGTTTTTCAGGTTTCGGAGTTTTAGGGTTCAGGGGTTTAGGGGTTCAGGGTTTGGGTTTTAGGGTTTTAGGGTTTAGGGTTTCGGGTTGTAGGGTTTAGGGTTTGGTAACGAATTCTTAAGAGCTAAGGGTCAGGGCTTTTTGAGAGCTTCTTTAGTTTATGGTTTCCGCGTGGGGTTAGGTTTTTGAGGTTCAGGGCTTAGGTTTAGGATTTGTAGGGTTCTTTTAAGGGTTTTGCAGGGGTCTAGGCTTTGGGTCCAGGGTACAGGGCTTGTTTCGGGTTCGAGTTTAGGGCTCAATGGGCCACTGTTAGCAGAGGCCTCATTGGGATTTTGGGGTTGCTAAGTTGCTAGTGTTCATGTTCAGGTTTTGCGTGTAACTATAGGGTCCACACATTTGTAGCAAGGTTTCAGCTGCACAACGCATGAAGCGCATTGCTTTCGGGACCTGAGCACTTGCTTCGTTAGGGCTTTGTAGTGTATAGGCCTTCAAAGGGATTAGGGCTTCTAAACCCCAAACCCTAAACCCTAAACCCTGATTCGGGCTTTAGTTACTTGAGTTTAGACTCTTCGGGTTCAGGGGAAGGATTTACGGCTTGAGGCTCCAGGGGTGTAGGGGGTGTCAAAATCATCTACGTAGGCATGCTGGCGATTGCTGTTGCAGCAGTCACACATATGTGATTTAGTATACGATATATTGGCGCCACCGGCGAACTCTTTCAGACAGAAATACGGCTACTCTTGTGGCCTGTGGGCCATTGCTTTCGCAGAGGCGGAGTGGACGCTCTCTTTGGGGGAAAGCAGACATGCACTCGACCTAGACCTCGAGACTAAAGTTGACAAGCTGAACAGGTGGATTGTCGCCCTTCTGCGGACCAGCGAGAGCACGAAGCTGGCCAATGCATCCTGCGGTCCTCTGAAACGCTGGGCCTGTCCCATCGAGGAGCGGATCCACCACATGAATGTCCTGTTGGATGCGCGCACAATGTTATCCCAGGCGTACCAATTGCTGGACGAGCTTGCCTGGGCTGCGCAGAATGGCATTGGCCAGTCTCCTCAGGGCCATGCTCCCTCCCACGCCCTGCGAGTAACAGGTAGGAAATGCAGAAGGTTGGCAATTCACATGCGTGTCTACAGGGCATCATCCGATTAAACAATAATTCGCAACCCAAAACCCTAAACCTTTCAACAATGGATAGAGGACAGACGAATAAGTAAGAAATGAAGTTTTAGAAGGAAGGTCCTGAACCAATGCCCTGTTTACCGAAGCACTTCGTACCAAAGTTGAACTCTATTCCTAACCCTCCACGTACCTACTATATAGGGCCCTAGGGGCTCTAGTACCCTATATAGTAGGTACCTGGGGGGTTAGGGTATGTGCCTGTAAGCTTCATGTAGAACTCTGGTTCATCAATTCCTCTTCCTCACGCGCCATGAAATGAGGATACCAAGTACTGCTATAGGTCACAATGCACCCTAAACCCCAGAGCCCTAAACCCATAAACCCTAAACCCGGGTTTGGGGGTTTAGGGGTTTAGGGGTTAGGGGTTTGGGGTTTAGGGTTTAGGATTAATCAGTACGTCGTGAAGTCCTATATAGGCCGAATAGGCCTGGCGTTCTTCAGGCCGGCTCATGGGACTTTAGCTTTTTTTCGAGTTTCTATATGGACTATATATGCACGCTAAAAGTTTAACATCTGGGAGGGTTTCAGAAGTCATCCAAGTAGGGATAAAGATGCCTAAAGGTTCATGGGACTTATTTCCTGGTTTAGGGCTATAACTTTAACAAGGTAGCTATACTTATACCTATACCTTGTAACTCCAATTAGGTTACTGCACAGCCTTTTTTTGCTAAGACACATGAGCCTTGAAGTAGGGCTTGAACCCCAAACCCTATAAAAACCCTAAACCCTAAACTAAACCCTAAACCCTAAACCCTAAACCGATTTACAGTGTGTTGGGGCCTCTTGATGATCCACCACCGAGCCGCCCAGCCCCCCTGGGAGGATCCAACAAGTAGATCCCTTTAGGGGTTTAGGGTTTAGGGTTTAGGGTTTGTAAAGTAGTATGGCATCCCAAATTTGGGGCTCTACTTTCTAGACCCTCCTGCTGGTCTAATGCTGTACTACACCCTAAACCATAAACCAGCAGGTTGAGCTGGTTGACTCACTGGTTGGCAGCGTCCTCGCCGCAACTTTGGCTGTAAGCCTGATGGCGATTTGCAGGGCCATACGGTTGATGATATAAATCCTGCATTACCCATAATATTAAAATACCATAGCTCCCATAGTTTAAGGTCCTTAAAGTAATAATGCAGTTTTTATCATCAACAGTAGTGTTTAAGGTTTCAGTAGTGTTTAAGGTTTCGGGCGTTCGATTTTTAATGTTTCTCGTCTCTTGTTCTGTTGATTAATTCAGCTACGTTATCTGTTGTAAAATCCTATAGATCCGAAACCCTAGAAGCCCCAAGCCCTGAACCCCTCCCAGTTCAGGGCGATGCCTAGCGGTTAAAGGCTACACTTTACTATACTATACTTGACTATACTACTATATACTATATTCGATGCTATACCCTAATATGTTCTATATGTTACAGTACTATACTGCGCTGCACTACACTATGCTATACTTTCAATGATCCTAGAGGTCAGTGCCAGGGAACCTCCGATTAGGGTTTCAGACCTGGTTCTCCATCGCCCAGCCTCTGATCTTAGGGTAAGGTTTAGGATCTAGGGGATTTAGGGTTTAGGGTTGGGGTTTAGGGTTTCGGGTTTAGGGGGTAGGGTTTAGGGTTTAGGGTTGGGGTTTAGGGTTTACGGTTTGGTGTTCAGGATTGTTATTGGTAGCGTTTTGAAAGTTGAACCTTTAAATTGTTTTCGGTAGCTATGGATGAGGTACCTGTCTCGCACGTGGGACTAAGAGTTTTAGGATGTATGGCTGCAGCGGCTTTCTGGTTTCAGGGTATCGGGTTCAAGGGTCTGTGGGTTTAGGTGTCTGAGGCCTGAGGTTAGGATCAGCTCGGTGTGTGGCGAGTCCGGAATTTAGGGTTTAGGGTTTAGGGTTTAGGGCCGCAGCTAGTGGAGCGAAGTCCAAGAGTGCCTGTGGGCCCTAATCATAGTAGAAGCCCAAGAGTTGAAAGCCCAACAGCCTCAATCCTTAAGGGTCTTGTACAGCGATTCCTAGCACGATTTGTCCTCAATCCGGTTTGCAACTTTTTGGGTTTACTATATAAGCTTACGTCAACTTGGATTTGGATTGACGTTGCAGGGCCTCGGGCCCTAAATCCTGTAAAAACTCCTAGACCGTACATCCGAAAAACGAAAAGAGAATCAAGATCTTAAGGGTTTAGGGTCTAGGGTTTAGGAAGACCCTTGCAGACCCTAGCCTTGCACATATTGTAGCCAAAGCCCGATAATATCCTCTAACCCCTATGTAAACCCCTTCTCCCTGTTAGAAACCCGTGCGGACCCTTAAGGTCACTCCTCAAGGGCATCCGAACCTTTCGAGCTAAAGGACCCTATAACCCTAAACCCTAAACCGCTGGCTTGCTTCTTGAAGTTTAGGGTTCAGGGTTTAGGGATCACAAGCGTTGGTGTTTTGCCGCTTCCAGCTGAGGCAATGCGGCTGGGCGAGGATTCAAGCCAAGAGGCCAGGATTGTTTTTTTGGAGGGGATGAGGTCCCCGAAACTAACGATGAATGGAAACATAAAATAGGGGCCGTAATCATTAGAATAGGGTTTTGGGGGTTCCTTATTATCGTTACATTATAGCAGCTGTTCAAATCATCGAGGCCCCTATATTTACTCCTACGTGCACCCGACAGTACGGAGTAAGCAGCTTCATTGTGAAACTCATCCTCATCCTGCTGAATCGGGGCCTCCAGCCCGAACTAAACAGCCCTTAAAAGGGCCGAAAGCGAGCATTCGACATTCAGCTTTCTAGACAACCTTAACCCATAGTGGCAAAATGGGTAGTTCTCTAAATTAGGGCCATTTCAGGGTCCTTTTTAGAAGTGTGACTCCTTCTTTGGGGTTTGCTTAACAAGGACTCTAACTCAGCGAACTAGCCAAAACAGAAGCGGTTTAGGCACCGCAAACCTTTCCCGGAGTACATCATTATGTTGGAGCAAAAATCCTAAGCAGAAGCCAACTTCAAGACCCAGCATCTTCAAAACAACTTCCCTCAACGTTTTAGGGTTTAGGGTTTTGGGTTTTGGGTTTTGGGTTTAGGGTTTAGGGTTTAGGGTTTAGGGTTCAGGGTTCAGGGTTTAGGGTCCGAGCCTTTCGTCAGGCCTTTCGACAAGCGCACGAGCGGCTTCCACGCATCTTCGAGCTCTTGGCAAGCTTCCGAGGCCTCGCAGGTGTGTACTGTGCTGACCCAGAGGCGCCATTTATACTACCATTATGGACGTGTAAGGGTTCTACAAGGGTACTGTTATTATAGGAGTTCTATATGGGCTTAGGGTTTAGGGTAAATGGGTCCAAATATACTGCGAATATGGAAGTAAGTCCCTCAAACCCTAATCCGGATGGTCTTTTGAACCTCACCTCGTAGCGGGAGTATACATGGAGCCTCTGGGTTAGGGTTGTTTTGGGTTCACAGCCAGTGTTGAATACGGACTTTATAAGGTGTGCTTGCGCGCGTTAATAGAAGGATTCATAAGATTTCTGTAAAAAACGGTGCCTTATAATGATTACCTGTATCATTCCTAGGGTTCCGTACTTTAGCCATATTCATAAGGCGCCCAAAACCTTTTTCTGATTATTAAGGCCCCTATAAATTAGGGTCCCTAAACCCTAAACCCTAAACCCTAAACCCTAAACCCTAAACCCCTAAACCCTAAAACCCTAAAAGCTCGAGGTAGCTATGAGGGTTTGGTGGAGTCTCCTCAGTCTGTTATGGCTTTCTTAGGCGTGAAACCTGGGCGGTACTATAGGGGGCCTGAGCAATTACCTATGTTATTTTTGGGTTCCTTATCATAAGTATAGTATAATGGGCCCAAAACCCTATTCTACTTAAAACCCAAACCCCCAAAAAACTGAAACCCTAAACCCCGCTACACCCTGAACCGCTATACCCGTAAACCCTTAAACTCTAAGCCGGAACCCCAAATTCTTTTTAAAGGAGTAGTATGAGGGGCCTTAACAAATACCTATATGATTTTGGGGGTTTCTTATTATAACTATAGTACAGTATACCGCAAAACCCTGTTCTAATTTACAAGCCCCTACATTATCCAACCCGAAACCCTAAAAGCGGAAACCCCTAAACCCGAAACCCCAAACCCTCAATAGGAGTAGTGACCCCTCTTGGCAGCTCGAGGAAGCAGCGCTCGCTTCGAGGAGGGCGTGGCGCGCTGGTCTAAGCGACTACAGGGTTTGGGGTTTAGGGGCTCCTTTTATATAGGGTTTAAGCGTTTAGGGTTTAAGCTTTGGAGTGTAGGGTTTCTTTAAGGGTTCCTTGAAGGGTTATATGGGTTCTATAGGGTTTTGGGGGTTAGAGATTAGTGTTGAGAGTCAGAAGGTAACAAAGGTTGGTTTGAGGGTTGGGGCTTAGGGATGTTGGGATCAGGGTTGAGGAATCTGGGTTGAGGGTTTTGGGTTTGGGTCGAGGCCTCCCTTTTTTGGGTTTAGGGTTTATCCACGATTTGGAAGATACGGCTCGGGCGTAGGTATTGATGTTCATCATCATGGCTGAACGGGTTTAGGGTTTAGGGTTTATAGCAAGGCCCATACCGTGGTGGCCCGTTTGTACGGAAGCCAGAGGCCCGTGAACCCGGAGCAATGCAGTACTCAATGAGCACCGATATGCGCGAACTCTACACTCTTGTCCGAAAGCCAAAACCTTAACTTTAAATCCCCGAACCTTGAAGCCTAAATCCTACAGCCGTAACTTCAGACCCACTTCCCTTTGCCATAAAGCCCTTCATCAAAATCACGAAAACCCAACAGCCTGATTTCTAAAGCCTTGAAAATCACGTCAGAGACATACCGCCCCTGACTCGTGGTCCAAAACTCCAACTTTTCAAGCTGTTGGGCTTTTTTTTTTAGAATCCTAAACCGTATAAACCCTGAAGAGTACCTTGGTGATCAAATGACCGTTATAAGAGGGGTCCCGATACCATTATACGTCCTTCTACTATGAACACCTATATGGCGCATGAACCGTAAACCTTTTGAAGTGTATTTCGTCCTTAAGCCCCACATCCTAAACCTTATACAGACCCCATATGTAACCCTTACAGGAACCCATAACAGAACACTTAAAGAAACCCTACTATAGGGGCCTTTATAATCACCTATACTATTTTGGGCTTCTTTATCAAAATAGAGTACAGTCCCCCCCCCCCCACAAAAAAAAGCTTGTTCTAACTGCCCCTAATCCCTAAACCCCTAGCCTTGGCATCAAAATACCCCAAAAGCCTAGTATAATAGGGTCTGGGCCCAAAAGCCATAAAAGATGAGTCCTTCGAGGCAAGGGTGAAAAGGAGCTCGTAAGGCCTGCATTACCCATAATAAGGAACACACCATAATTCTCATAGTTTGGGGTCCTTAAGGTAATGCAGGATTTATATCGAAAACAGTCGTACCCTTATTATAGACATTTTACTGCGTTGGAACCATAATTCCCATAGTTTACGTAATGCAGGACCCTAAACCCTAAACCGTAAACCCTAAACCCTAAGCCCTAAACCCTAAACTAACAGTAGGAACTCGTAAGGTCTGTGCCAGCCTGGGTATTTCTGCGATGGCTTCCACAGGCTCCTCGGCCTGGTTTTGGTTGGTTGGAGTTTAGGGTCTTGGGGTTTGGGGTTTAGGGCTTATAGGGTTTAGGGTTTAGAGTCTGGAGTTTGGGGGTTTAGGGTTTAGGGGGTGAGGGTGTAGGGTTTTAGGGCTTACCCTAAGGCTCAACATAGCCCAAAAGCCTTCGATAGTATGGTCTTTGGACCCAAAAGCCCTAGAACCCTAAACCTTAAATTGTGCGTCTTCAGAGCCTTGGGACTTCCTGGACCCCAAGAAACCGACCTTTTCAGGGCCCGTGATGTCCGTAGATGAGACCTTGAAATGAGAGATTATTGGGGCTTCGGGTGGGGTTTAAGCTTTCGGTTTCAGGGTTCAGGGTTTCAGAGCGTGAGTTTCAGGTGTTACATAGACAGAGCCTTATAAACCATCCTAAACCGAAACGTTGAGGAAGTGTTGAGTGCAAACTTGTGCATAGCCGGATCCAGCGGACCAGCCCGAAGTGAGTTGGTCAGAGAGCCTGAACCCTAAACCCTAAGCCCGAACTGAGTTAGTCAGAGAGGCCAAAGCACCTACCTGGTCATTGGGGCTTACGGCTTTAGGTTTCTGTTTCTGCTGGTACTTGGTGGCCCTAAACCCTAAACCTCGAAGCCTGGCTCAGCCCTAAACAAAAAAAAACCCTAAACCCTAAGCCGTAGAAGGAAGACAGGTCTGTTCTGGGGGCCTGGTTAGGAGAGATTTCAGTACATAACTCTTACAAATATGCTCTGAACCCGGAGCAGTTCCCAGACCGGCAACTACGGTTGATGATTTAGATCCTGCGTTGCCCATAATAAGGAATATACACGACAATTTCCATAGTTCAGGATCCTTAAAGTAATGCAGATTTATAACATCATCAACAGCATCCTCTATTATGCTTCGTTGACCACTATTCTGGACCACAGCGGCTCTACTGGAGGGCCTGTCATGTGCCCTGGTGAAGATCCAAACCCATTTCCAGCAGCCTTGTTTTTAGGGTTTAGGGTTTAGGATTTGATTGTGGCGGTGGCGCGGTCGT
>CAJNDV010012224.1:1551-12316 GCA_905221635.1 Symbiodinium sp. CCMP2456
TTTTTTTTTTTTTTGTGTGTTCCTTCTCTTCTGTCCCGTTCTGTTGTGTTGTTGCTGCGCTGCACTGCGCTGCGCTGCACCGTGCTCTTTTGGACTGGGGCTGCCTTCACTGTCCCAGTCATACATACCGGAGCCTGAGCGATTCCTCATGTCGTCCCTACACGGTACGACGTTACTCAGGCAGCTGACTTCTGCGGATTTTGCCCCTTCGGGCTCAAGCTAGGCTCCAGTGGACTCCAGAGTGGCAAGCTGAGCTCCATGGCAGATCCTTGGGTGACAGGCCCGGATCCATGAGAAACAGTTTTCCCACGACGATGGCTTGCAGGTGCTCCACCAAGGCGGCCGGTTTTATCATGGGAGCTTCCACATCCAGGCATGACAATTCGGGTGCTTCTGCGCAGCCGAGAAGACGGCTGGGCCGATGTGATCCAGCGCCAAGAGCGCGGGACCAGCAGAGGCCTATTCTGCCAGATGGTGCAGACACGGCACACATTCTGGTTCGTACCAGCGCTCGTGGCTGAAGGCCGGGACCGAGCGGTCATGTGGTTGCCATAGCAATTGGCCCTGTGTTCTTGCTGATGTGCGGGCCTTTTCCTACGCAGCAACCAAGAAGCCAAAGCTGACGTAATAGATGACATAAATGTTTGCAAATGGTTCCAAGAGCGGTTAAGGTTGAATCATGGGAGTCAGCAGATGAGAATGAGGACGTGGTCTCTTTCCGCCAGTCCGAAGTACAGCGTTTGCATCGAGCACTGCAGGCTGATGGCCGGACTGTAGCAGTGCTTGGCAACTAGGTCCTTGAGTGATGCGTCTCTTTTCAGTGATTTCGCTAGTGTAAGGCTCTCTCCCGTTATCACAAACAGCGGCTTTCGATTCCTCCTGTGAGTTGTACGTCATTCATTGCGTGGAAAGCATTGCATGGTGTGCGAAAGACTGCTTGCGCATTGCCGCTGCCAAGGCCGCGATGTCCAACATGTACCTGGCTTCCGAACACAACCATCTCAGATTCGTGCGACCCGCCGACACTTGCTTTTGGGTTGCGGAATGTGACAGGGACTTCAAAGTGTTTCCGAAAAGCGAAGCGGCTGCTTCCCAATACTTCCATTGACCGCCTTATAATCATGCTCCCAAATTGCCCTGATGTAGCCCCCCTGCGGTGCCTTTAGCTTCAGCATGTTTGGAGTATATAGCCGCGCCTACAACCTCAAAGCAGTCACGACGCCTTGATGTTTTGGAACAGTTGGTACGCACATGTTCTGCTCGTATGCTTGACAAACATGAAGTGTCTGTTTGCAAGGTGAAGGCCGTGTTGATGGCAGCTGGCGCTGATGAGCGGGTCATGTTTCGTCGGGCGTTGCAGATGGTCATGTCTGACAGGGCTGAGATAATGCAGTGGCCGGCGCAACTGTCTCTTGCCGACACAGTTGCAGCCTTGCATGCCTTTGCAGCTCAGAGTGAAGCCATCTCACCCCCCAGTGATGCCGCAGCACTGGCTGTGCTGGCTGCTGTGGAAGGAAGGGATGCGGCAAAACTCCAGCGCACGTTGGAGCTGCTGCAGATTCCGCAGAGAACTAATGCCAATGAGTCGATGCCATGTCTAGCCGACCGCTTCAAGGGCTTCCTGCGATTGCAGCAGATAGGTCCACCAGCAGCCCCCGCGAGCGCGAGCTCATCATCAAGTCACCAGGCACCGGCAACATCTTCGACGGGACCAGCATTGAACGGAGCCAATGGCGACCAATCCTCTGCTGTCCAAGCCTTTACGTTGGCTTCGAATTGTATGGGGGGCAGGCTTGTTGGTCCTTGGCGCTGCTTTCGCGTTGATGGCCGGCAGCATTATGGCCATCGCCACGGCTTCACATACTGGAAGCCGCACGGCTGGGTGAAGCGGCGGTTGCAAGTTGACGATTACAATATGTGCAGGACTTGGCCAATAGCCTACCATGGAACCAGTTTGGAGAACGCACCCAAGATTTTGCTGACAAGCCTGCGTCGGCCTGGCCAGGGTGGGGCGACAAAAGCACGTGGAGCAGCTGGCGGCAGTCCGTCTGGCACCATCTATGTCACACCTTCCATCTACTATGCTGCACATCCCGCCGACGCCCCTTTGAACCCGATCGAGAACAGCTCAAACAGATGGTTCCAGATGAAGGCGACGTGGTGGTCATCGGATTGATGTACCGAGAGCTGGGCCGCGGAGCAGACGGCAGCATCTACGGCAGCCTTGCGATCCAGCTAACGCAGGATAACGAGTTCAATCACAAACGCGTGGACGGCTGCCACCTGAGCAGCATGCTTGTGAATTAGTTTCTTCTCATTGTGAATGGTGCACTCAGCGCAATTTGCTACAGAAGCCGATCTTGAATTGCCCACAGGTGAGGGCAAGGTATACAGAGGCAGGGTACAGCTCCTGGCAAGACATGAGCTATTGACCATCACGAGTACCGGTTGGGCACAGATACCCCGCTTCTCAGCAAGTGCATCTCAGCCATTCCTTCAGGCACTCTCGCGCAGCTGGGCGCAGATGATCGGCGTTTTTGGAAAGCTCAATGCGCATCGGCACATCCATGAAACTGATCGTCACTGGCACTTCCAAAGGCCATTTCCACACGTGGTTGTGGCTTGTACAGCGTACTCGAAGCCGAGACCCTGCGTGGAAAAGCAAGCCTGCATCACCGTCCTGCCGCGGCTCAGAAGGATTTCAGTGGGTTGCCTGAGTCTTGGCGAAGAAAGTTAGTTGCCCTCTGCGATGTTTATCACACAAGTAGTTACCTTCCCATGCTGCAGTGCCCACTAGAGTTCTGAATATTTGAACCCCTTTGGCAGATTTCAGGACCATATCCTTGTGGTCATAAAATCCCACAAGCCTCTGAAGTTACCGCAGAGACTGGCAATCCTCCAGCCCTGGGATTTATGCGCAAGGCCATGCAGAAGGGACAACCTACAGATAGTTGCGAAGTAGTCGTGGGACGGATCTGTTAGGCGCTGTAATTGCCTGTTTTAACTAACCGTATCTATCCCGCCGGCTCGGCCCCTCAGCAGTAGACGTAGATGTCTCACGACCTCGGGCGGCCTGTTCCGGGTGACAGCGTGCGGCTGCGCCACGGACAGCATCGGAGGCACGAGTTGTGTAGGAAGTTGAGCGATCAACCAATGTCTGGAGAAGACGCCCTCCGTGATCCGGGATTCTTGAACAGGTGGTTCATAGCACCAACCTTCATTGCGGTAACCAGGCAGGTCCCAACATAGCTTGTAAGGGCTTGCAACATCAGAAGTCAGAGACCAATCTTCGCCGTGGCTCACAGGGCCGGAGACACCGCGGAGCCATGACAGCCTGGGCCGCAGTTGATTGGAGCGTGCAGGTTGAACAACGCCGCTGATCAGGTCTGCCACTTTTCTTTGCGTTCGGGGTATGTGCGATGGTTGTGAGGCATCAGAGAGCGAACTTTTGCCTTGTCCGGTGTCAGCTGCGAGAGGTGATTGTGGGTGGTAGAGTGTCTTCCAAGGAGCTCGATGTGGGCGACTCGCTTCCTCCCTATGCGTCCGAGGTGCCAGTGGCTTCCAGTTCATGCAAAACTGCTGCTCTCTGTCCTTTTGGTTGTTGGCATTTTGAATCAGTTCTCCCGAACTGACTTGGATGTTGCGGGCTTCGCTTCTGTCATGTTCGGTGTGTAGACTGCAAGTGACTTCATGGCCGGCCACCTTGCAAAGGGCTTTCAGGATGCAAGACTTTGGTGTACGATCGTACTGTGGCGCGAGTGAGCAAGCTGTTGGGCTGACTGGCAGGAACATGTTGCGCAGGTTCACTTCCCTGGAGGGGGTGCCCAGTACGATGCTGATCTAGACATGCTGCTGAACGCAGGGGCGATCGTTGGCAGACCATATCTGGAGTGAACACCTGCGCTTATTCTTGTGGCGTGTCCTGATCCTCTTCGCAGTCACACCACTAACAAAGAACTGAATAATCTGAGCAAAATCGGTCCTACGAGAAGTTTCATACTGGAGTAAACGGAACCTGGTTGAACCCCCTCGACAAAGCCTGTGAAGCAACCTGGCTGCAATCAACCACGCCCCCCATCGCCAAGCCCTAAACGCCCTGCACCCTAGACCCGTAAATTCCACGCTCGTAGGCCTTAAACTTTCAAGCCCCAAAAACTCCTGACCGAAACTCTGAAGCCCTCTGCGCTGGCTGTCAGGAGAATAAGAAGCTCGACGCCGAGGTTTGTCGGAGCCAGCGGCTTCCACACCATTCCCTTAACTAGGACCTAGCTAATAGGGCTCTATAGAGGTCTTTATGGCAATGGGTTTAATTATTCAATTCTTTGGAAGGTTTTTTGCTGATTCGAGACTCAGTGCATTCCAATAGGTTCCTTCACGAAGGATTCCGAAGGATCCTTCATTAAGAGTTTAGAGCGTGGGAATCTTGAAACCAAATCGGGGGGATTTGGTTGTGACCAAGGGTTTCTTTTGCAGGCACCGGGCAACCTCGAGGTGTTACATCGGTTTAGTTGTTTTCTCGTGGGCGATTCAGGTTCCCATTCCAGTCAGCTTGAGGTATCAGGCTTTGGCATGTATCGTTCAGGGTTCATTATCAGGAATTTCAGGTTTGAGGGAGTGCATGGGGTCGGTTTTGCTGGGTCGGAGAGGCAATCGCAGTTGGGTTACTCAGGGTTTGGGGTTTCTAGGTTTTTTTTTTCGGGTTGGGGGTTCAACTGTGCGGTGCTTGTAGTTGTGGACGTCGCAAGCTCTAGTCAGGTATTCGATTATTGAGATTGTGGACACTGTTTCGTTGGGTTTTCGATCTGTTTCATCTGGTCTGGGCATGGGCCCAAGCGCAGGTCAAGCAGAAGCAGGCCCAGATCGAATCTATCGAGGCCCGGGGCATTAGCGCCGTCAGGTGGTGATGCTGAGTCCGGCTTTGGACACTTTGCATACTGCGTAGACGCTTCTTCATTCTAGTCGCCTGCGGGTCAACTTGTGTGATGGGACATCCTTAGGAGAAGCATCCGTCGTCGTTCAAGGCATCCCAACCCGCGAGACTCCCTGTTAGATCCCGAGTCGAGACTTGCAGATCCTTTTTGCTGAGCTTTACAGCAGCCGTAGCAGCTATAGGCTATGGCCTTGGAGCCCTTAAGCGCGAGATGTGCACAGGAGCAACTCGAGAGAGATGGCGCGCGGGTTAAGATCATGACGGACCACTTAGTCAACGTGCAGCAGGACGACAAAGAGTTGCAAGTTTCGAGTGTGGAACGGCGCAAGTGAGACTTCGTCTTCAGTGAGAAGCCGTGAAATGCAAGTACGAGTGGAACTCGTTTCCGGTGGAGTGCCTTCAGCCCGGAGCCCGAAGCACACCCAGAATCGAAGCACACCGAAGTCACGCAGCATGTCGGCCCAGCAGCGTTGAAGCGCTTACGACCCCCGGGCCCGCGTGCCCTGGGTCTGGCACGCCTCAAGTGGCCATGACCGTTGCACTGGGGAGGCCCTACACGGAGGCTCGGGTCCGGGGGCGCTTCTACTCATTTCTGCTCCTTTCGAAGCTTTCATCGTTTGGCTTTGCTTCGTGTTTCAGCCTGAGACTGAAGATTTCGAGTGGCGGAGGGTTGCTCTCAGAGGGGACGGCATGGGGGAGCATGCAGGGAAGCCCAACTACGGCAAGTTTGGTGTAGTGGCAGTGAAGGCGTGGTAGAGCGGTGCAGAGGCATTGTACGTCGACCTCCAGCCGGGCGCAGCTTAGGATCAAGAGTAAGTCCAAGACGTATCCGTTAAGCTGACACTCCGACTGCCCCGTGACGGAAGGGCCCCATGCTGGCGGAGGAGCTGCTGAAGCCGACAGGCTCAGAGGCAGAATGGCCGAAGGGAGTAGAACAAGCTTTCGCGCGATCAGGGGAACGACCTTTGCTCTTTCCGAGCTCAGAAATGAAACGCCTTCAGCTCCTTGCAGCTCTTAGGAGCGAAAAACCGAGGGAACCCAAAGAGAAAAAGGAGCAAGCTCCGTAGCACAAGAAAACAACTGGGGGATTTCTCTTTTCTTGCCCCTGATGAGGCCTTTCCCTTTCCGCTGGTGGGGCTATGGCCCGCGAAAAGCGAGGCGGAGGCGGCTGGAAGAGCTTTCAGAAGAGGGGGTGAGGGGTTGACTTGGGTTTAGGGTGTAGGGTTTAGAGGTTTGTGCTTGTTGTCATTGTGTGATGTGGGGAGGCATGACAGGCTGTAACTTCACATAACAATCTGCCCTGAGGTAGTTGCTTCTTGTGCCAAGCCGGTGGCTCTTGCAGCAGGCGTGCAGCACACCTGCGTCGTGAGTGCTGGTGGGGCGCTACTCTGCTTTGGAGGCAACGATCGTGGCCAGTGCAGTGTGCCGGCGAGTTTGGGCACCGTGAGGTCAGTAGCTGCCGGCTTCCAGCACACTTGTGCAATTACAGCAGATTGCGGCTTGGTGTGCTTCGGGCTGAACAGCTCCGGCCAGTGCCAGCTGCCGTCCCACTTGGGCAAAGTAGTGGCCGTGTCTGCCGGTTTCCAGCACACCTGTGTCATTGATGCCTGCGGGATTCTCACTTGCTTCGGCAGCCAGCGGAACGGGCGTTGCGAGATTCCCAGGGACCTGGGCCCCGTCTTGGCTGTTTGCGCTGGGATTGGCCACACTTGTGCGATCACCGCTGTGGGGAATCTCGTCTGTTTCGGCAGCAATGAGGCCGGCCAGTGCGACGTACCACCCGACCTCTGCCACGTAAAGGCTGTGGCAGCGGGCCAGAGCCACACGTGCGCTCTCCAGGCCGACGGCGTACTGCGCTGCTTCGGGAGCAACAAGGATGGTCAGTGTGACGTGCCGAAGGACGTGGGCCGCATCATCGGAGTCTCTGCTGGGATCGCTCACACCTGTGCCTTGACGGCGGCTGGAGAGCTGGTCTGCTTTGGTAACAACACCGCGGGGCAGTGCAACGTGCCCAAAGACCAGGGTCCTTTCATTGCTGTCGTGGCAGGGTATCAGCACACGTGCGCAGTACGGGCCACTGGTGAGATTGTCTCCTTCGGAGCCAACGCCAGTGGACAGTGTGACGTGCCCGTCAACCTGGACGACCCGGGCTGAAATTGAGGGCCAATTCAGGAAGATGAATAGCGGATGAGAGTCATCCAGAGGGTGCGAGACCTTCCAAGTCCATGTAATCTCAAGGATCCATAGCGAGTTGTCTGGCTGAAATCAGCCTTTCCGTCTAGTTCAATCTTTCTCGACAGCTCAGATATGGATCCTACGCAGAATTTGAAGCGCGCAGCGCTTACCACATTGTGGCTGTGCCGTGCTAGTCCGCAAACATCCTGCTAAAGGTTGTGCATGGCGATACTCAGAGATTGCAATGTGCATGGCTGTTGTTTAATGGCTTCTTCGTGCAGCCGTATGCCCATCGTTGATTTCGCATCGGCTGGAATGCAACAGACCAAAAGCACTAGCTAAATGGACAGGGGACCGGCGCGCCACAAGCGTCTGTGCCAGCCACGCCGAATGCATCGGGTCTAATGTGCCTTTGAAAGCATGTTCTTGACAAGAAGCCGTCGCCCGGCCACATCGGTGTTGTACAGCATGTACAGCTGCCAGGGCAAATCAAGCAATCAAGACACAAAGTGCTACAGGATTTAACAAGTCCGAGTGCGCAGACTTGTGAGTAATGTGAGTCATTTGGGTCTGAGTCCGAGGTAATTGCCAATCTGGGCCCATACAGGGCAACACGACACGACAATGTGGCAGCTACTGGGTAGTCTTAGGCCCGTTCTTTTTCACACACTCTCTTTGTCGCAGGAGCTGGTCAACACGCAGCAGCTCGTTGACGCGAAACGGAACGAAGCCAGCACAGAGGAACATCTTCAGGCCGCCTGGCATCCGCTTGAGACCCCTTTTCAAAGTTCAGTTAGCGCTAATCAAATGGCTGCTTTCATGAGGCGCTGACGAATCGGCCTAGCCCTTAGTTCCCTGGTCGGGGGCTTCGGAATTTCAGGGCTGTTGAGGTTCTTTAAGCTTTAGTTTGGGGAGTTCAGGGCGGGATGTTGGGTGCACTTCAGTTTGGAGGGGTGGTCCTACGGGTGGGGGTTGAAGGGGTTTCGTCGTTGCTTTGACAATTTTTCCTTTGTTCCGAGGATTTCTGAGGCGTAGATGATGTTCTTGCACTGGGCTTGAAGGGTTTCAATCGGAGACGAGAGAGAGGAGCACATCCATGCGTGACAGGCGAGCAAGCACTTCAGGAGCGACGGCAAGGTGACTAAGTAGTACTAGTATTAATTACTTTTACTATTACTATCTGTATTAGGCGGCGGCTTTCTCGATCGAGGAGCGACGACACCGGACAAGTGTACAAGATTGCTCTGAGTGTGACCATCAGCAAACTGCTATCTTGGTTCCCTTGTCAGGATTTTTTGTAAGCGTAGTTTCCAGTTCAAGCTTTCGAGGTGCCTTTCTTTGCGGATCATGCATTTCTCTTGGCCGAGGCAGCTCGGACGGCTGAAATCTGAGATCGTCCGGCTGCACAAGGTCCTGGAAGACACGCAGGCCAGGTTCTGGACCTGCCTGAGGGTTGATGTGGCACTGGAGGCGGTAAAGTGCAAGCTGCACATTGATGCTGGGTTTCGCTTGTAAGACTTGCCCATCGAGCCCCCGCGCCCCAAGCCCCAGTCCCGCATGCTACCCTCGCGAGGAAAGCTGTGACTAACACCAATGCCACACACACAAGAGTGACTCTTGCTCTGATGAGAGCTAATCCTCATTTCCCTGCTGGCACAGTGCTTTGCCAGTACACAAACGTACAGATCTGTTCTTGCACTTCGTGAGGATGTCCGTTAGATGACTCGAAGTGTACTAGAACGCCTCAAGCCTACGAGCCGTCAGAAGCCCGAAACTGCAGGACCAAATCAACGCATTCTCGAACGAGCTAATGCGTGGCAATGAGAAGTTGGACCAGTTCGCCCAGCCTCCTGCTGCAGGGCCTGCATGCGGGGGTTGCCAGATATGCTCTGCGGCTCTGAGCTAGAATCGTAGCATGACGGTTCAAAGGGCTACAGGAAGTCCCACAAGCCAGGGCCCCTCCCGATCAACCCGCAGGAACCTTTACCCTGCTTCCCGTGGGAGCGAAGCTTCGTTTAGGGCTGCCTCGCGAGTTCTTCCGGAGCCGGCTGCCCGATGGAGAGGCTCAGGCCAGGCTCTGTTTGCTCACGGATGCAAGGCTTTCTGATCCTTATGATAATGCTTCCATCCTTGGAGTTCAGCCTCAGGTTGTGGTGTGCGAGGGGTCATTGCACGTGCCTCACTGGCCATCTGTGCCATCCAACTTGCGCAGCAACGGCTCGAGACTTACGCTTGCCTCGCATTGCCTTGCGGCTGGAGATAGCTACTGCTTGAAGCAGGCGGGCCTGACTTTGCCGCTTCAATCCCATGGGTTGACATGCATGATAGATACTCCAATGGCCCGCAATGACAGCTACTGTTGAGGGGCGAACCATCCGGACCTTGTCCTGGTCTTGGGTCTGTCCTTGTCCGCCCTGTGCGGTACCATTATCATTCCGGCACCTGCTCTTGCTTCCTCCCTCCCCGCCTCCCTCCCTCCCTCCCTCTCTCTCTCCCTCCATCCATGTCTCTTTCCCTCTTTACCTCTAGTGCGCTGTGTTACGCTGTGTGTCGCACATGGGCTTTGTCATAAAGGCCGAGCGTGTCCAGCACGGCCGTTTATCTACCTTAGTTTGGCATCGGAGTCAGCGGCTTATGTCTGCTTGAGACGTCCATTGCACGGCAGACCCGTGCCTGAATCTGGAAGGCTCAGCTTTGCAGAGGAATGGTTTCAGAATCAGAGTTTCCCAAGCCAGACTTCTAGTAGCTTGGCATTATTCTCGCGAGTGTAGATAATCTACTTGCCCAAGTCACCGGCACATCACGAGTCCGAGTCTGCACATGCACCCGAACCGCAAGACACTCAACCATGCAACATTAGCACATCTCGTCACAGGTCTTCTTCAGAGATGTTCTGTGCTTGCTGTGCCGCCGATGCTGGAAACGGTGCCGTCGAAGAGGTCCCGCCTGTGCTGCTCTGCTCGGTGATAGTGAGGGTATACGATGATGCTGCTACCAGCGGCAGTAGTGGTGGTAGGGGTGGTTGCGTTAGTGGTGCTCGTTGTCGCCGTTGTCGTTGGGTCGTCCGGGCGGTGGTGCTGGTGGTGGTGGTTGTGGTGGTGATGCTGGTGATGGTGGTGGTCGTCGTAGCAGAAGGTAGCAGCAAGAGGAAGAAGCGCAGGAGCAGTAGCAGTAGTTGTAGGAGTGGCTGTAGCAGTAGCAGTGACAGTAGGAGTGGTCGTAGTCGCAGCTGTTAGCTGGTTGCTGGTCGCTGCTAGTTGGTAGGTGGTGGTAGTTTTAGTGGTAGTGGTGGTAGTGGAAGTGGTAGTGGTACTGGTATCAGTGGTAGCACTAGTGGTAGCAGTCGCAGTAGCCAGCCGCCACTAGCCAGTAGCCAGTGGCAGTGGAGTTGCAGTAGCAGCAACAGTAGCCGTGGTGGTGGTGATGGCGGTACTAGTAGTACTTCAGTAGTAGCAGCAATGACAATAGTAGTAGTAGTAGTAGTAGTAGTAGTAGTAGTAGCAGCAGTAGTAGTAGTAGCAGCAGCAGCAGCAGTAGGAGTAGTAGTAGTCGTCGTCGTGGTGGTGGTAGTAGTAGTAGTAGCAGCAATAATAACAATAATAATAGTAGTAGCAGCAGCAGCAGCAGCAGCCGCAGTCGTGGCAGGCTCCCCCCCCCACC
>CAJNDV010012224.1:12416-54760 GCA_905221635.1 Symbiodinium sp. CCMP2456
GTAGTAGTAGTAGTAGTAGGTAGTAGTAGTAGTAGCAGCAGCAGCAGCGGTAGCAGTAGTAGCAGCAGTAGCAGTAGCAGTAGCAGTAGTAGTAGTAGTAGTAGTAGTAGCAGCAGTAGGAGTAGTAGTAGTCGTCGTCGTGGTGGTGGTAGTAGTAGTAGTAGCAGCAATAATAACAATAATAATAGTAGTAGCAGCAGCAGCAGCAGCAGCCGCAGTCGTGGCAGGCTCCCCCCCCCACCAACCATCTAAACCTGCTCTAAATCCTCAAAAGAGCACATCGATTTTACTAGGTACTTCTGGCTCTTTCGTAATGTCCTACCACTTCTTCTTCTTCTTGCCTCAACATGCACTTGTCGACTTTGGAAACTCGAGCTCGGGGGGCAATGACGAAACGATCGCGCGACATGCCTGTTACTCGGTATTTGCGGTACTTTCGTAATGTCCTACCACTTCTTGTTGCCTCAAAATCCATTTGTCGACCTTGCAAACTCGAGCGTCCAGAACCCTGGTTTGACAAGCGTAGTTGGTAGGGGGGTGGCTCGTAGTAGTTGTAGCAGTCGTAGCAATCGTAGCAGTCAGTAGTCGTAGTGTCGTAGTCGTGGCAGTCGTCATAGTCGGGGTCGTGGCCCTAGAGATGGTCGCGGTTGCGGTCAGCCAAGTCCGAGTTTCACAACCGAGGCTGGCGCAGGAGAAATCACTGGACCAGGCCGGGCCGTTGCGAGTGGAGCTTAGCAAAAAGGTCTGGTGAGAATCTTCACGGCAATGGTCGCAGTCATAGCCTAGCGCAGCCGTAGCCACAGTCCGCGCTGACGCAGAATTGTTTCACGCCTCGTCACGGTCATCGTCATGAAAACGCAGCAGCTTCCAAGGACAATCGGCATTGTGGGACAAGTTATAGTATGAGCTGCGTAGGCAGATATGCCAGCGATCCTAGAAAGCTGAAGCCCTGAATCACCAAAGCCCGAAACTTGCAAGGTAAAGCCAGACACTCCAAACCTATATATATATATATGCTATATATATATATATGCTATATATATATATATACATATGCTATATGCTATATGCTATATATATATATATATGTATATTAACCCAAGCCACACCTGTCGAGGCACCCGAGCCGGCAGCTCCCAAGGCATTGCAAGAGACACCTGCAGGTACGGCAGAGCTGCTCGGATGTCTTGAGTTTAAGCCGTCGCAGGCTTAAGGTTTAGGCTTGAAGGTTTGGGTTTTGATGCTTGTGACTTCACTTTCCTGGTACCAGGGTCTCTGGGCCGAAAGAACCCTGAAAGCCCCCAAGCCCTCCAACCCCCGAAACACCACCCACCCGAGGCCTCACAGACCTTCCCTCGCTCAGGCCGGCTGCAGAGACGCCTGAGTTGAGCTCAAACACTGTGACCTTCACCTTCAAGCGCCTTAGCTTGACTTGAAGGGTTGCCTGATCTTGGGTTTCAGGCAAACTGAGAGCTACGATCGAAGTAGTTAGATTCAGTTAGATGATTCTCCTCCGGTTCCGAGTTTGCTGCTAAAGCCTCGGACTCTTCCTGAAGCGAGGTCTTTTAGAGGCGAGGGGCGCTTTGCAGCCTGAATTTTGGACCCAAGAGTCCCGAAGACAACTTAAAACGGAGCGGGTGTTCGAAACCTATACCGTGTAACCCTGTTCGAATTATTGAGGCAGATACAGTACACAAGTCAGCCTTTTGTTTTTTTGCCTTTCTTGCCCCGTGCACCTTTCGTGTCCGCAAGTGAGGGGTTGTCTTTTTGCTTGCCCCGTCAGACATGTGCCATTCACCGAACTTCACTCGGGAGTGTCGTGGCACTTGTTCAGAGGGTTGAACTTTCAAGATTCTTATCCATTCCCCCCAACCACCTGAGGGCGAACTAGACTGTCGAATACATCTACTAGATATCACAATGCACCGTTAGATTGTAATTACTATATAGTATACTGTATTACAACTTTTCACTCGATGGCCCTCGATTGTCCTATCACATCTTGCTCTTATACGGCCATTATGGCTCGCAGTTTGGTCTGAGCGTCCCAGACAATCCAGGCTGCCGGACGGAAGCGTCAAGGTGCCTTGGACTCCTTTGAGCGCTTGTTGCTGTTCGGATACAGGGAGCAGCCGAAAGCCCATGTCCTAATGAATCCATGGCCTGTGTCGTCGGAAGGTCTGTTTGCTGATCAGGTACCTGCCCCGCCACGCATCCCTGCTTGGAGTTAAGCGGGTGGTTTGCACTATCCTGGCACAGTTGGATAAGCATCTTTCTAAATTTTAAGTCCTGCATCTGGTCAAGCTCGATGGCTTGGCATGGGAAGCTGTGTCTGCCCGATGATCAGAACATCAACTTCGATGCGAAGCCGCTGGGTATGGACTTTTTCAAGACCACTCCTTTGTGCCCCCTGGCGGAAAGCATTTGCGGGGTTCATGCCTTTGGCAGCGCCTGGGAACTTTTCCAGGTGCAGCCGGAATCCTGTTGCAGCTGGTGTTCGGGAACGGCATGCCCTTGACCAAGGTATCAAAGCCGTGAAGCCCAATTCCTTGGCAGAGAAGGCAGGCATCCTCCCCCAGTGGGTCATGACGCACACGCAGGCCCGAGCGGATTAAGAGCTCTAGCAGACACAAGCCTGACTTTCTGGACGTGATAGAGTACGGCAACTCCTTGACCAAATCAAGGTTTGAATGTATGTATAATGACTCTCTCTCTCTATATATATATATATGCCCCTCTCATGTATGAGGAATATCAGTACTGCACATAGGCCGTAAGCAGTGTGTGTGTACAGGTACATACATACATACATACATACATACATACATACATACATACCGACAAACCTACATAGCTACATACCTACATAGGTACATACCCACATACCTACATACCTACACCTAGATGCCTGCATACCTAAATAAATATATGCATGCACAACTAACTAGCCAACTGACTGACTGCCTGACAAACTGACTGACTAATTAACTAAACTAACTAACTCAGTAACGAACGAACAAACGAAGGGAAGGAAGGAAGGAAGGAAGGAAGGAAGGAAGGAAGGAAGGAAGGAAGGAAGGAAGGAACTAACGAACTAACGAAAAAACGAACTAACGAACTAACGAACTAACGAACGAACGAACTAACTAACTAGCTAACTCACCGACTCACTGACGCTAGCTCACTAACTAACTAACTAACTAACTAACTAACTAACCAACCAACCAACCAACCAACTAACTAACCAACTACCCAAATAGGCAACTTAACCAACTAACAAACTAACAAACTAACCAACTAGCTAGCCAACCAACTAACTAACCAACTAGCTAACTAACTAACTAACTAACTAACTAACTAACTAACTAACTAGCTAGCCAACTAAGTAGCTAACGAACTGAATAGATAGATAGATAAGATTAGATAGATAGATAGATAGATAGATAGATAGATAGATGGAGAGAACAGCACTATCACAGTCAGTCAGTCAGTCAGTCAGTCAGTCAGTCAGTTCGTGCGGCAGGCAGGCAGGCAGGCCGGCAGGCAGGCAGGCAGGCAGAGGGCAGTAGGTAGGTAGGTAAGTAAGAATGCATGCCCAAATGAAGCACATTTCCTGGGTCCATAGACAAACGGACAGAGTATGGGTGGCCTCTGCACTTTTTGCCGCCTGAGGGGGCAAGGCTAAACCCGACGGCAGTGTAACTTTCATCATCATTTTTCGAGCGTCTCGGTGGCTTCCAAAACCGACCCAGAGCACCGAGCCCAGATTCGATGGTTTCGAGAAGACCCCAGGGCCATGAAGGTTCGATCTACATCGACTCTGAATGCAAGCAGAAGTACGTGTGAACACATGGAGTAAACTGCCACACATGCGGAGCATGTCCTGTGCTATTCTTGATGAAGGTCCTTCCTTCACCCTTGGGCAACATAATCCCGCACCTTACCAGGGCGAGCCAATGCCGGACGACTTGAATGCATCTATCCTCAAGCTCTCTCAAGCTGTCAAAGACCTCAAGAAGGCAGACTGAGCAGGAGCTCTGTGCACTTTCGAGGATCGAGCAAGGAAGTTTGACAAGGGTTTTCAGCGCTTTGGGTTACATTCAGGCTGGTTTTCCGAGTTCTAGACTTGGAGTCGGGCACGAGTAGCTGGACTTTGCAAACTCTTTGCCTCTTGCCTCTTTTATGTCTTTCTCCCTCGCTCTCTCTTTCCCCCTCTCTTTCGTGATCAAGCTTGTATAAGTCCAGGTTGGAACAGCGGCCTAAGTGCCACCAAAAACACGAACGCCAGATTCTGTTCTCAATGCAAGGAGCTGAGGCGCGAAAGCAGAGTACTTTCTCTGACATTTCTTCTCACAGAAACATTCACTGAAAGTGAATGTATGTCTCGCTGTTAGGTATTTCTTCGGGAGGTTCATTGAACATTCAGAGGCCGTGCCGATGAGTGAGACATACGCACGGAGATTTGTAGGGATGTTGGCTCCTGGCGAAGGTTAGATGCCCTCCCTCTCTCTGCTTGACATGAGAAAGAAGAAGTCGTACAAGAGGGAGCCGCCAGACTCTAGACTCCGTTTTCATGAATTTGAATATCACACCACAGGATGTCCGTGTTTTGTTGCTCTTGATGTCGATCAACGAGTACGCCTGCTAAAGACAGCAAATTGATTTCTAGCCACGGGCACGTTTTGGTCAAGCTGATCCTCAATGTGGGTCCGTGCAGAGTTGATGCACATGCCACATCGTCATTCTGAGCTACAAGCAGTGCACCCACAGCCCAGCAATCCACGGAAGTATGTAGTAAGACGTTGCTTGCGACGAGCGAAAGAGCGAAGCGAATATTCAGCATAAGTGAGACGCCATCATGTAGAAACTGGTCATATGTTTGTGTGTTTTGTGAGCATGCACGTGCATGTACCTTGGTGGAAAGATACATATGAGTATGTGGCATGTGGCCTGGAACGCATACCATGTGATTTATATGTAGGTGCGTCTTTGAAAGTATGCCAGTGGGAGCCAGTGCGATGCAAAGGGGACATTTTGCTGAGTAGTGCTAAGCAGAACCTGCTTTTCACTTCACAGCATCACACGACATTGTGCAGTGCAGTGCAGCCCAGGTGCTGCAGCAGGGTGTCATGTAGCACCTGCGTTAATGCAGATTCGAGCAGTCTAGCGCAGTGTCGCAACATCTTTTGCCAACAGCATCGCATGATGTCGATGAATACGGTCGGCAAGGAGTAATCCCGGTAGCATTGCATACTTGCAGAGCGCATGTCCCTAGACTCTGAACTCTAAACCCAAAGCCTCATACACCCTAAACCCATGTGTTCTCCGGATGCAGCGGGGAGCCAGCAGAGATCTGCAGTCCTGCCAATGACCGCTGGATTTCGAAGCCTGAGGCTTCAAGCCTCGTCGAAGATGGTGTGATGCAAATTGACAGCAGGGTATGCGGGGCCAATTATAAATTAGCACAGGGTTCCTTTCAGGGGCTCTTCAAAGGGGGGGGGGTATTTAAGGGTCATTGCTTTATCTGCCTGACATTTCCAAGTGCAGGGCTTTGTGTTTAAAGTCTTGTGGTTTCGGGCATAGTTTTGGGTCGGAGTTCAAGTTCAAGTTCATCCTGAAAACTCATCTGGGATCTTCGACAGACAACGAGATCGGTGTGCTGTTGGCGCCTTTAGCAGGGGTTGCAGGACGAAGTGGTTTGGATCGCAGAGTGAGCTGGCTTTCGCAGCTCTCAAGCCCAAATGTGCGATCAAACCATACAGGGTCTGAGTGCAGCACTCGAGAAGCACAGCATAGTGATCATAGTACTTAGTAGCAACAGGGTGGTTGAGTGATCTGTAGAGGTTAGCTAATGCTCACACTGGAGGTTTGGCCCCTACGCCACACCTCAGAAGATAAACCTTACACCCGCGCCCAAAACTCTAACTCTAATTCGTACAGCCCAAAAACTCCGAAAGCTAAACCCTAAACCCTTACCGCAAAACCCGCCAAAGCAGCATGTGTCTCCTGCAACCCCCTCGTGCCCTCGAGCGTGAGACCGTCCAATGGCCCGGCTTTTGCTCTGTGGAGATCTGGAAAAGACTCTCGGAGTTCAGACTTTAGGATCAACGGTTTCGGGCTTGGGGTGTAAAGTCTAGGATTTCAGGGGTTTGGGGGTTTTGGGGTTTAGTGGTCGTGGCGTACTTGCAGGTTTGGCTTGCTGGTAAGAACGGCACGATCGCAAAGGCCAAGCTACCAACAGGAAGTCATCGTACTAGTCAATTCTTCATGACCTCTGCATTCGGGAAGTGGAAATCCGACATGATCTAATCTTGCATCCTGTAGCATACTATACTTTCAACACTGGAGTGGTTTGTTGTTGTGATGGACACCTGGCTTCTGTTGGCCAGATCATCCGAAACCTATGGAAGCGCCATCGAAACCACCGTCAGAATTTGCGTGCATACCCTGGCTTTTGCCATGTCAGGCTGCCAATGCTGGAAGCCGCGCTGAGCCGCCCCTGACTGGCGTGGATAAAGAATGTGGGTTTAGGATTTACAGGCAAGCCTCTTGCCTCAACATGGCATATGTTGACAAGACCCTGATACAGCAGAATGTCAAGTTGTGGCAGCTGATGCAGTTGTGTGAGGACGTTGAGACCTTTCAGCGCCTACCATAGTGTTCAGCATTCACTCTCAAAAATAGTGCAGTGTACCTTCTATGCACAACAGTATCATATCATGAGGTACATGTGTTTTTGTTAGCATCTCCGCGTGTCTGTGTGAGCTAGAGTGTAACTCAGTTTAGCACTTAGTGAACTCTCATGCGGCGCCAGAGGCGCTTAATTCACGCACTATGATCGAACGCAGTGTCTTGTCCTGATGGGTTGTTATCTGTTGAATTGTAGCAGGGTAGTTTCCGCCTCTGACTTAAACTCCGGTTTGGAGTCTCACCCGAAGTCTGATGGATCCCCTCCTGAGAGGAAGCTTAGCAAGCGATGGTGGCCGGGAGGATTTTCACTTAACAGCAACTAAGGGTTTGGGGCTTGGGAAAGTTCCGATTGCACCATGTGTGCTCACCAGACCGAGCCGACATGTGAAATTCTGATGCTCTTCTTGATGTCTGCACTTTCGACTTCATTCCTCGAACATGTCTGCTTGTTATGCTGAGCGGTTCATGGCTGCCCCTCGCAGGTTCAAGCTTGAGATGAACTGGAACCAAGAAGAGCTGGAGCAGTGGGCTATAGCTGCAAGGCAGAAGGAGGAGGACTTTTAGTGTCTACAGTTTGCGTTTTTTCCGAATGCAGCCGGCAGAACGCTGCATCCGAAAAGAGGTGGCTCCCTTGTACAGATACTGGTATCATCATGCCACATCCAACCCCAGACCTAGGGGCTATCTACCCCCTAAGCGTGACAGGACGAGCTGACGCTCGAGAAATACAGACGTGCTGATGATTCCAAGGCTCGGTGAAGGGAGCGGGCCGAGTGCCTCTGAATTCTTCAGACCTCCGAGTCCCCGATGCGTAGCAATCTACAGGGTGTGCCAGGTTGCTTGGGACCTTTCGTGGGTGGCTTGTCGTGCGATACTTCTCAACGAGCAACATTCGAACCGACGATTCCCGCCAGTGAGAACCTTGGACATGGAGAGCAGATAGCGATCCCTTGATCTTGATGCCGAACTGACAGCGGGATTCCTCCTAGACATGTCTTGCTTTTTCTCCGGCGGTCACTCCGCAGCTTTGCAGCGTCAGGAGCCCCATTTCTTGCTCCTAAGTAAGCAGCCGCAGAGTAGAGCCGAGCCGTCCGCCATGTTCCTGCGGCTGTTCCCAGTGCTTACGCCACTCCTGGTCTTCGGCAAGGAACTTTAGCTCCGGGATTTTGCGGAGTTGGAGCGGTCGGTGTCTCTGTGTGTGTACAATGCTGTACTACTTGACATGACTCAGAGGTCCTGAGTGGTGTTTTTTGGCCACAGATTCTGAAGGGAGTCGCCCTTTACATCCTGACAGGAGTGCCACGACTTCGACGCTTGGTCAGCTTCTGATGCACCGCCCACGAATATGAAGCACCCGTGCACCCGCATGGCCCAAGCGTCTGCAAATGTAGAGTTCCTGCAGGTTCCTTTGGAAAGGATACGAGGGAAAGATGTGAGCTTCGTGAGGATGCGCACTGCTGTCACATCAAGCCTTCTGATCCGGACTATGGCCAGTTCAAGGCTGGCACAAGCAGATTGCAGATTGGCTTCGCTGTTGGCCTTTTGCGCAGCGTTGTCTCGGGGCCAAATGGGGATGCAATTGGGGGCGTGCAACTGATTCAGAGCTTGCGGCCGGATGTCAAGGGGCTCCGGCCGAGTAGTCTCGACCTTTCCTCCTGCCCTGTTCCAGGGCAACGCAAGCCACATGGTGCCCGGCTGGGTGGCAGGACCCCCAGCTTTGTCGAAGGGTAAAGTGTGCAAGGCTTGGTTCTCCCACTGGAGCTTGCCGGCCCTTGTCATCTCGAATTCCCCAGAGAACCCAATACCCCTTAATTAAGGAATATACCTTAAATCATAATTTTAAGGCCCCTATAATTTAAGGTCTATTCCTGCGGACTCAGGTCGTCGACTTAGACCTTCCGCCAGAGCAGCGCTGGGCTGCTGCTATGAAGAACGCAGCGGAGCCCCTGAAGCCACGCGGTTAACGATGGGTTTGGGAGCTCAGGAGTTTGGCCCAAGTGACTGGAAGGGTATAAGTTCTTCATAATTCTTCAAAATGGGGATTGCAGATACAGAGGCTCAGCTCAACAGTCGGTGTGCTATAGTTCCGAGTCTGTGTGCCATTGGCGCCGGTTCTTTAGTGGAATGATGAACAGTGACTTTCGAGCATTGGTGCCGCAGCTGCTGCTCATCGTCGTTCTGCCTTTCCAAACCTTAGCTCACAACCCGGCCGAGTTCGACAAGACCTGAACACAAATCACTCTGAAAGTAACAATTTCGCACCCTCCTCCCGGTCCCACCCAATAAACGCGAAAAGCGCCTGGCGCCCCAAACATGTTCGAAAGATCCCGAGCCCAACATCTTGATTCCTTGAACAAGGAAGATGATCACTCACTTCAAGTCCTTCGTAGGTCACTTCGGCAGCACCCAGTGTCATGTTGGGTGGGGCTGGAGGTGATCCATATCTCTGGACGAATAGGCACAGTTGCTTGTTGTTGGTCTTACCTCATTCTAGACGTTTAGATGCAAGCCAAGACCTCAGCCCACCCACTCAAAGAAATGCTTATCGCAAGCGTTGGGTTTTGGATTTCGTTTTTACCTCTCGTATTCTGGCATGTCGCGCTTCTGGGGCCTTAGAATTTCCGTGCAGGATGTCGGGCAAGTGTGATGTCAGACGTCGACGCCGCTTTCATGCATACTCGAAGTTGCACAGCTCAGGCGTGCTGTCCGAGGAACTCTTCAAGCTCATCGAGGCCATGAGATTTGGTCTGTTGCCCCCAAAACGCGTTGCGCCCTCCTTGAGGAAGGGTCAAAGCTCAAGATCTTGAACCCTTTCGGATGTTCTAAGTACGATGCAGCGATGGGATACCGAAGCAGGGCTCTTCTCAAGCTGCCAGGACTCACCGAAGTTCAAGAAGCTGGCCGAGCAGGTCTTGACGGACATGGGCCGGAAGCTCGGTGGGAGGAGGCGAGGCTTCTTAGTCCCTTCTCTTCGAAGCTCAAGGGGCATCGGAGACGGGCTGAAACCAGCTGGAGGCCTCCTACGTCACGTCGGAGGGGAGTACCTTACTAGTCATGCTGAGCCAAGCAGCTCCTGGAGACGCTGAGGCGAGTACGGCCTCGAGATGCGCGGCATTGCTAACGCCACAGGCGCTGACATTTTTGGTTTCTGTAACATTTTCCGACCTAGGGATGAGTGCTGTGCGCCGTGCGCCATGCATGATGTGGAGGAAAGATCTCTTGCGTGTGCTAAACGGTCGGGCTTCGTAGTGAGGAAAGAGAGGATACTCTAGAAGGAGAAGTGGTCAGATCCTCCTTGAAGTACCCTCTTGAGCCAAGAGGCATCTCCGAGGAGGAGATTTTGTTCGTCAACATGATGCTGGCAGCTTACTCCGCTTTCTCTTCCCGGAAAGGGTTGTGCTAGTAGCGATCTCGGCAGCAAGGCTCCACCCTTCTCCCAGGTATGAGATTGAGGGAGGGTGCACCTCCATTGTCGCCCAAGATGCAGATGGCCATGTGGTACATGGCAGGACAGGCGATCTGGTTCGGTTCGCGTGTTGATTTCGGCTCCGGCAGTGCTTCTGACGTTCATCAGATCATCATGACTTGCATCATCATGACCCTAGATGGCTTTAAGGCTCCAAGACTTTACAAAACACATGCTGGCGCTTGCTGTGCTGGAGCACCCGAAAGCGACGGTTTGAAGCAAGGGAGGGCACTATCACTACAGGCCACGAAATATCTAACTAGAAGGGATGCCTAAGAAGGAACCCCTACTCACATGGACCCTCTGGTGCTCCCCGCGCTCCACTATCAACAACAAAAATCCGAGCAGGAATTTGGACTTCGGGCTTTTCTTCGGCTCGGGCCTCGATGCCCGCGATGAGCGAGTCTCCATCGCCATGTGCGGAAAATTCTGCAAGTTGCGGCTTCTACTTGGGTCCATAAATTGCTGCATCGTCTCCTGCGTCTTGATGTGCCGTCGCAACTTGAATCGCTCCCTGTACTTCCTAAATTGTAGCACGGTATCAGGCCACTAGAAAGAAGTACTTGGACGAACATGCATACATACATGCATACACGCATGTACACACCGGTGTGTATTTCTTATTCACGCTATGCACATGTATGTATGTACTTTCAGTAGGTACGTGCCTACGTCTCTGTGTGTGCAATGTTTGTTCGAACAATTCTCTCTCGTTTATGGCAAGGAGGTGGCTACTATGCGGATATCATTATGTACCATTTTTCATGTTGTTCATCTGTCCTCGTACATCGCCGTCAGCTTGCTGTGATCTGTGACACTCGGTATCAGACATTGTGACACTCGGGTATCAGACATTCAGCATGGGACGAGGCTGCCCAGGAGTGCAACTTTCATGAGATCTTTGCTTGATTCATGTTACCTACCGTTCTGTATCCAAGCACCAGCAGTTACAGTGTTTTTGTTGTAAGTCTTAATCATCACATGAGCTGCAAGCCTGCTAGCCTTTGATGCAGTCTGCATTAACCTTCCGGCTTTTGTCCGGAGGCGAAGACTGGAAGCATCTGCAGTGGACGCTGACAGAGGAGCGAAAGCCGTGAAGTGTCAGAGGCGAAGAGCTTCGACCCCAATAGACCCTAAACCCTAAACCCTAAACCCTAAACCCTAAACCCTAAACCCCTAAACCCCAATAGATCCTTTTGCAGAACTTTTGCAAAGCCCGAGGACCTCCGGCCCCTTCTTCGCAACGTCCACTTTGTGCGGGGAAAAGCTTCGCTCTATGACTCCACCGTCTTCCTGGGCTTCTTGCGGTTTAGGGTTTAGGGTTTAGGGTTTAGGGTTCTATGACTCCACCGTCTTCCTGGGCTTCTTGCCTAGCTGGCGATTTAGCAATTTACAGTTTAGGGCAGGGTTCCTTTGATTTCCAGGCGGCACAACTTTGTAAAGGTTTAAGCTTTGTGGTTCCACAGATATGTACAATAAGCATGTAGTAAGATCTTTAACGACCTTTGGTGAAACCAACAACGATGAGCACCGCGGAGATTTCCATAGCGGCTTCAATCCTGGCGACGCTGTGCCACTAGGGCACCAGGCCGTGACCATCACAGTCTGATTTAGCGAATGCGGATAAGCTCCAAACAGTGCTGACAGTGAGTATCTCCTGACCTTCCACAAGGCTACGTCGGAAGCTTGACCGCCGTCAAGAAGGGAGGCTTCTCCGTCACCGTGAACACGAGGCAGAGACGAGTCCGATCCACGTGAGAGGTACAGGTACCTGAAAAAAGATGGTTTGATTATGAGATGGTGCTTTTGCGTGAGGATGGTGCTTTTGCGTGGTGATGATGACGGTGATGACCATGCACAGCAAAATGCACATTGCAATGGAGTTGCTGTTGATATCCACCATAATGATGGCCACGAGAACGGTCATGATGAGAATGGTAGTGATGGCCATGGGTGACGGAGATTGGATGGTGGCGAGTTCTCGATGATGACCGTACAGCTACTGATCACAATGGTTGCATGAACATGCTGCTGCCGATGATGATGATGATGATGGAGATAATGGTGATGGCGGTGACGAGATTTTCAGCAGCAGGAATAACATTCTTGCGAGACAACACACGTGCTAAGAAAACAGAGTTGGCACAGGTATGACAGCACCCACTGGGCGGCCTTGCTTGCCTTCCTTGAGGGCAAGGGCTCTGGCAACTTCTTGTCCTTGCGCCTCAGCAGAGAGTCTGCGGCTGTAGGCCTTCAATCTGAGGTTTGAAGGTCTGAGCACTTCGGACCTTCTTACAACACGATGGGTGCTGTTGCTGCCGTCGCACCACAGTGTCCCCCTGCGTACTCTTGACAAGCTGGGCCAGACATCTGAGCTGCTTGTGAAACGGAAGGTCTACAAGAACATCACAGCTGCAACTGCCTGCGCGAAGTCTGAAACTGGTGGCCTGAACTTGATCCCTGCTGTAGTCGGCTGTCTGCCAAGGCTTAAATGCTGAAACTGATTTGCCACATGCAAGAGAACAAGTTGCAGCGCTCTGCGGCTCTCGGCACCCCGAATTTCCCGCCTCGCATCTAGCATACCAAGGCTGCTCCGCGAAGTGTTTGTGCCTCGGCCCGAAATATAAAAAGGATGTGCAAGAGGTCGTCGGGGGAGCTCCCGATTTTGCCACAGGTTATTTTCGGAAGCTTGTAGACGTTACACGCCTTTGAGGCATGGAGAGCTGAAAGGCAGAGATGTCCAGGATTAGGGGAGTTGAGGGTTGTTGGGTTTAGGGTTTGGGCTGCTGCGGGTTCCGCGTCTCAGGAAGTAGCTCAAGGTTTCAGCAATATGATTTGAAATTGTTGGAAATCCTTCAAACCCTGAACCCGACTCACCCAAACGCCAACTCTTAGATAAGGGTTTCCGAAAATAGGGGACCCTGTACTGTAGTACCCTAAATCGTAGGATCCTTATGATTAAGGATCCCCCAAAATAGGGTACACCTTATTTCCGTATAACTCCCAAATCATCTTTTGAGCTCTAAACCCTAAAGCCCTAAACCGTGCCTTCCCCAAGGTGTAGTACCCTAAAGAGTAGGATCCTTATGAGTAAGGATCCCCCAAAATCGGGTACCCCTTAAAAACCGGAAGCTCCCCAGATCTTTCGACCCCTAAAACCTAAAACCTTAAACCCTAAAATCCTAAAATCCTAAAACCCTAAACCCTAAACCCCAAAATCCTGAAAACCTTAACCGTGCCTTCTCCAAGGTTCACAACTCCACCTACCCGGAGGCCGGCTGCAGTCGTCTCTGGACCGTTTCCAGATGCCTTTCCAAAGACCCCTTTGATCTCCGTCACGAGGCTCAGATGTCGGATTTTCCCCAGTCATAAATATATGCAGTATATATATATATATATGTATGTATATACACATAAAGACATACACTTTGTGTAATATATATATATATATACACATATATATACACACACTGATAAAATCTCCGAAGCCCTAAACCCCAAAAGCTCCCAAGACCAGTGGAGGCTTTGGACACCATTCGCCATGCCAAGCTGTTGGGTCCCGCCTATGCCCTTGGGCTTGCAAGTGACTCAGGTTCTTTAAAGTTTCGGGATGTTTTGAGTGCTTGAAACCACCGTATGCTGTGTTTTTGAGTCCCCCCCTCTCTCTCTCTATCTCTCTCTCTCTCTCTCTCTCTCTCTCTCTGCTGCTAAGACATGGTTTCTTGGAAGCTGTCTGAAAACCGCTCTCTTGCCGTGAGCCCCTGGATCTGCCGGCCCCGCTCCTGGGGCCGAAGCAGGCGCTGTGTCTACTGTTGCTGCTGCTACAATGCCTGCTGTGATCCCGCTCTCGAACATTCTTGTTCGTAGTGTCGTGGTAGTCGTGGTCCTGCTCCTCCTCTTCTTCGTCGACATCAGCAGCATGATGAGCAGGAGCACATCACCACGCTGGGAACCCTGTTTGCCTCATCCTCGTCGTCATCGTCATCATCATCACCACTGCCATCCGCGTATCTCTCATCTCTGTCGTGACCGTGCCCGGTCACAGATGTCCCACGTGTCCAGGTCATCATTGGTGGCACAGCACGCGGAGAAGGTGCGATCCTGGAGCGCAGCGCCACGAACGTCGTGTGCCTTGGCATGGATGCTTCCGCGGCCTGGGGCCAAGCGCCAAGGTTCTTACTTCTGAAGTCAAACGCTCCGAGCCCGCATTGTGGTTTCAGATGATTTGCTTTGTCAGAGTCACCGAGCCGAGGGGCGAGCGGCTGCTGGCGGATGAAGCTGCCAAGGGGAGAAACTCGGTGGTCGAGACCAACTGGGTGCCTTGGCAGGCGAGAGACGATGTGAAAGGACTGCTTGTACACAAAGCCAGACCATGACTCCGAAGGGGCTGGTAGATGTCTGCGCTATTGGCACCAGACCATGGAACGTGAAAGCAACAGAGATGCTGACAGAGCCTAACAATTCTACAAGATTATTATTATTATCATTATTATTATCATCACTATTATTATTATTACTACTATTATTATTATACCTATTATTACTATGATTATTACTATTGTTATTATTGTTATTATTATTGTTATTGTTTAGTGTTATTTTACAAGCCACCCAGATGAAGTCTATGAAAGAAGTCTGGGAGATGAGCCCAGGACTTCGGCAAGGATCCCTTTTTTGATGACCGCCGAAGCCCAGCGGAGCACTGCCTCTCCGAGCGCTTCAATGAGAACATCACCTTCTCAGGCCCCTTTGAGGTTTAGGGCCGTTTAGGATTTAAGTTCAGGTTTGCTTTTTCCGCGTTTGGGTGCAATCTGACGAATGCAGAGTGAGCTTTGCTCCCAGGTCAGGAGATGTGAAGCTAGCGGACTTGACCACAGCTGTATCTGAATGCGCTGTGGTTCTGTCCGTGGCCTGCCATACCTCAGCCCGGATCCCCCTTGACAGGTTTGTTCTCCGTGTTGGCAGCGCGGCCAAACCGCAATCGGCTCACAACCTACACTGCCCTGATGAGTGCTGAGAGACCCGGCAGCAACTATCGACTCAGAGCGTGCGGGGAGAAGTTGGCCATGAGATTGCACAGGAGTCGATGCAGGTAGGCGCGCGCGTTGACGTGGGCAGACGCAACAAAGCAGCTGTGCCGGTCACCTGTCACAAGTGACAGGTGCAATCCGGGATCCAAGTGCGAGCCCGAAGCTCGTAATCCGAGAGCCTTGAAGAGGAACAGACTTTCCAGTCACACGCCCAAAAACGACCTGGACCTACACGCTCTAAACCCGAAGCACTATCCACAAGGAAGGGCGAGCTCGAGGCCAGTGCTGGGAAGGGCAAACGCTTGTTGGGAGTGAAAGATGGCGAGAGGCCTCCATGGTCCAAAGCGTTGGGACAGGGCTTCACAGAACAAGTAAGCTGGAGGAGCCCCTTCCATTCCGACTGGCTGGAACGTATTGCAAAGAGGGCTGTTGTAAGCTTGACGTCCCTGTTCAAAGGCGTCCAGCAGCTTCTGTCGAGATCGCACCATCCGGATGTTTTGATGCGTCTTCGCACACGGCTCCTCGCTACGAGTATCTCGTAAGGTCACTGGCCTGAAGAGTTGACTAAACAATTGATTTTGCTAGCTTCTTGCGACAGGCATACCTCCAATTCTGCAAGGACTGGGAGATGCTGCGTTTGTTCAGGAATCGTCCTTAAATGCAGAAGTCCTGGGAGACAATGGCGATCCGATCCCGCAAGCGAGCAAGGACAAAAAAGGCCTCAAGGCACGTAGATCACGGCGCGATCATCGCAATCATCGTTGGGGTACAACTCCGCACACCTACACCCCAAACCACTTCACTGCCAAATCTTCAAATTCCCTTAAACCCCGACCCGGAAGTTCTAAACACAAAGCCTTGTGAACCTAAGCCCCTAAAGGGAAACTCTGCCAGGAGCTGGAGTGCGCCCCCTGGAAAGCCGAGACCCTGATGGTCTGAGCTTGTGCCTCCAGCGCTACCCTGCGTGGGGCTCGCAGGAGTTTTGGCCTTTCTGATCTTCAGAGATCATGGGGGGCGAGTTTAGAAGTTCTAGGGGTTGACAAGGGGACGAGGGGTTCAGGTGATCAGGGTCCGATGGTTCAGGTTGTTCAGGGGGTTCAGGGCTAATGCTCGGCTCTAGTCTAGATCTTCCTGATAGACAAGGTTCTTGGAATTTTGTGTTTGATTGGTGCAAGGTGGTCTGAAATGACAGGTCCGAAGATACACTCTGTCTGACCGTTTGAGACCGGAATCGTCTTTCGGCTGGGTGTTTGGCTGGCCATCAGATGACCGCAGCTTCTGGGCAAGAGCGCTGCGCAACTGAGCAACCCCATCCCTAAAGCCCGAAAGCACGACAGGCCGGAAACGTTAAAGAAATACTAGGACTCGGAGCCACTGTCCCGCGGCCTGTTTCGAAGTACAGCCTTGTCCCTGCAACCCCAAGACGATGGCAGTCAAGATCATGGTGCTAGTGCGGCCGTAGTGCCACAGAAGTGGTTACCGTAAGTCAAGTGGCGTAGAGAGAACCCCCAGGATCCTCGAGTTCGAGCGAAAAAGCTCGTTGATTCCTTTTTTTATGGGTTAGAGAGACGCCCCTCAGCGTTGGATTAGCGGTTTGGGCTTTCGGGTTTTGGAGTTTAGTGTCCAGAGACTGCATTTGTTGCTGTCTCGATCCCAGAAGCCTTCAGCAAGCCTGCTTGCCTACCCCTCTAAAGGTTCCCCAAACATGTAGGGCGGAAGGAGCTCACTCCCAGAAGCTGCCAAGCTTCACCCGGCTTTTAATCGCCGTTCGAAGACGGGCTCCCATGGGATGAAAGTCTCTGGGATGCTTCTGTGCCCCCTCGTCCGGCTGTGTGTTGGCACGTCGCTGAGCGGGCGCAAAAAAGAGCGTCTGAGCCCCGAGCCCCTGTAGGGCCTGCAGCGTTCCAGCTTCCCATGGCGCAAGACCTCGAACCGAAGTTTCCCTTTTACCCAAACCCTTCGTGCGGATGTTTGTGCACCGGGAACAGCGGAACCTTTGAGACTAAAGCAGGATGGAAGCTTACCTGGCAGCCGAGCCATAGGGATTCCTAATTAAGATCAACCTCCAGATGTGCACACTTGTGACAGGTGCGTGAATTAACTTTGACGGTGGAAAAACTGACCGCCGCGGCCACAGATGCCAAACCCAAACCTGAACGCCTCTGTAGTGCCTGGCAGATTTGCTGCAGGGCTGTGGCAGCGAGTGTGATTTGCTTCAGATGTTTCCGATCTCCACCAGCATTAGCAAGAGGTCAACTGCCTTTGAATTCGTTTATGAAGTGTCACTCAGCTTTCAGGGTTGCAATCTTCGCCTCCGGTTCTGGTGCGCTCGGGGATTGGGTCGCCGTGTTCCAACCCCATACCAGCTCCCAGGTTGAGAATGCCAACCGGCGGAAAGAGTTAGATGACCTGGTCACCGACACGCAGGTGCGCATCCGCATCTGCAGCTTCAATAAGGGGGCATGTATGTTCAAGAATGCCGTTGCACCTGGAGAAGGTCGATAGCTTCCATCACCAGCCCCACTGCAGGGAGGGATAGAAGACGAGTGCAATGTATGTGAGTGACTAAGCATGATGTAGGCGCTGCATGGCCGGCACTTGGGGTTCCCCTGCCGACTGCATTCGACATGCGCATTGGAGCGACATGCAGCGGAAGTCATCAAGCCCGCTCCAACAGCATTGTTCAAAGGCCAAGCAGATTGAAATGGACAAGACGGCAGAGCTGTTCCGCCAGCTGCATGACGATCGAAAGAAGCCATAGCCTTAATCCGGTTGCAGGCGAAGGCTTTGGAGTGTTTCGACGTCCACATCGTATTGCGAAGTCCAGTGTCTGTGTAACCTGTTTACCTGGGCTCGAATTCGCTTCGGCAGCCCGAGTGTTCGGAATAAAAAAGCAACAGCAGCCCAGAGTAGCAGACTTCCACGAGGGTTCAAGAGCTGCCTGTTGCTGTTGACCTCAGCTTCGGTGCGGAATCCAACGTTCATCACCATCGATCAACCGATCTGAACAGGGCGACCGAAACAAGAAGCCTCTCCCTTTGTATCTCTTTTTTCTGCCAAAGGGTCTATATTACATTTATGCATACAGGTATGTCTACCTATCACCTAGCCGTAGACATGGTCCATGCAGTTCACAGTCTGCCGCTGAGCCCTGAACATCTGAATCAGGATTATCGAGCAGTGGGAGGAGTCGGTGAAGAGTGACTTGGCCAAGAAGCCTGGAGCCCCTAAACCCCAAAACTCAAACCCTAAACCCTAAGGCCCGGATTCTCTGGCCGCAAGGTTTCACGTGGGATGACCTATCCAGGCCTGCACCAGTCCACAGCATCCTAAACAAGGAAAGCCTGAAAGCGCTGGAAGCCCCAAACCGTAGACTCCGAACCCTGAACTTAGAGCTTCACACAGATACCCTAAGCTCACCCTTACCAAGATATGAAGAGCCGGGACTCCCAACTGGAACGCCTTGGTGAGGCCTTTTAGTGGGGAATCGGGGACAGAGGGTAGAGGGCATTTTGGTCTTCAGTTCGAGGTTTTTGAGGGTTTTGCCCTGGGGGTTGTTGGGATTTCGGGTTGTGGTGTTGCCAGACACCGTATACGGTATACGCTTGAGGTCGGTTCCTTACAGGTGAGGCTTTGTCGATTGTGGTCGCTAGTCGGGAAATTGAGCCTCAGACCTGATATTCAGAAGCCCGAAGACTCTAAGACCCAGTTCAGACTGAGGGAGTTTGGGCTTTAGGACAGACTATTCCATGCTACAGAACCTTTGAGACTGAGACCAGCGATACGCGACGTTTCCAAAGGTAGCTCATTCCCATGCGGTATCAAGCTTTCTTCAGTTGTATCCAGTGTCAAAGACTGGCCGTCCGTAGGAGAGCAGCATGCAGATGAATTCGAACGCAAGTTGGAGCCCTTGGAGCCACGTAGACGAATTTCCGCAGTCTTGTCAGTAGCACCTCCGAAGTCGAACGACGCTGCCGGACAGATCCTGGATAGAAATTTCCGTTGGAGAAATCGAAGGGAGATCAAGCGAAACAGAAGTCTTCGGTCCTGGCCTGTGAAGCTTGTCACTGTGCAAGCGCATGCTTTTGCAGTTCCCGGTGCTTCCTGTTCCCATGCCGGCCAGGAGTATGCGGCCAATATGACCCGAAAGAAGGTCAAGGAAGACAAGATGAAGGCGCGAAGTGGAAGCCTGCAGGATCAAAGGCCGTTGCACTCAAAATGTCCATGCCACGGGCACCAGCCCACGCCGGGAGGAGCGGAAGCAGTTCCACGATGAGGTGGAGGCGTGTGAACTGTGTGAACTGGTTGGAGTCTTCAGATTTAGGCACGGCTCTTTTCCTCTCAGCTCCAAAGTCTCAGCCCTTCTGTCTGTTTCTCGGATTCTCAGGTCCCAGCCCCAGCCCGACATCCCACAGCCAAGCTTTGAAGTCCCTGAAGTCCAAACTCCAAACTTGCCCAAGCGTCACAGGCAGACAACGAGAAGATGGAGCAGACCATCCAGCAGACTGTCCGGTACCCGGAGAGCCCCTTTTCGGATTCGGATAGGTGCAGCCGAATATAAGTATCCTGACTTGTCAGGATTTCATAATGCCAGAAAGAACAGCAGAATCCTCCCCGACAGGCCGTTGTCTGCCATTTTTTTAGCTCTCAGGGCCTTGGCTCGTATTCTGCTCCGCAGGGCTCGGGACTATAGGTATGGTTCCCCACCTCCCCCCCTCTGCACTCCAAGATGTTCTGAGGACCGACAGCTCGTTCGCATGCGCATGGACCACATGGCCCGTCGACTCAGAGAGGTTGAGAAAAACGTAGGCATCTGAAGGTTGAGAAGCCCCATACTTGGAGGATCATATGGGACTTAGTAAGTAAGGTTATAAGTCCCCTAGTTGGGGTTGTAAGTATAGTTAACTTAGTTATAACCCTTCTTACTCAGTGCCATGATCCTTTAAAGTAGCTGCCGCGGCAAAAGGAATGGGGATGTGCCAATGACCGCTTGAAGGCTGCAGGCTTTTAGGTGTGCTTCGAGATGCACGTTGTGACGTTGTGCTCAAGGAAGCGAAAACATCCCTCACGGGCTTCAAGGACGAGGCCAGCGACTTGCTTGTGTTCGTGATGGCGCTGTGACGGTCCACTCCGTCGCTGTCCCGACATAGCTGGAGACTGCTTACGACACGCAACAGGTGTGACGTCTCTCCAGATATGCTCCCTTTTCGAGGTTGAGGGATTTTTGTTGGTTTGAAGCCTCCAGACCACTGCCGAAAGCAAAACCGATCTCATGGGGTCCATGCTGCCATTCTCGCATGTCGAAATGGCTCTGCGTTCTCTGCCAGTCTCCGCCCTAAATTGCTTCCATGGCCAGGTCGAGGTGATGAAGAACCAGGTCATCGCGTGCCATTCCGAGAAAAATCGGACTGCGAACGAACACCAGGCACCGACTCCGAGGGAACAGAGCCACTTCATTTTCGTCTCTTCGAGCTTTTGACTCCAGCTTCCGGGAAAAGGCTTCAGCTTGAGAGTCCAGTGTACTCTTCGACTGTTCGGAAATGGACTCTGGCTGGGCTATCTCCTTGAACCGGGAAGGGTATCGGCGCTTCTCGGAAGCAGTGACTAGCAGGAGAGCTGCTGGCTCTAATTGCACCTGCTACAGTAGCATCGCAAACATACATTGCGAGCTGTTGTCCTGCCCGCGCTGCGGTCCGCAGGCAAATATCTGGAGATATCAGGGTTTCAGGGTGAGGTGGGCTTCTTAAGTGGATAGTTCCTGAACCCAAAGCTACCCGACTGGCCGAGCAGACAGTCTCGGGGGTCACTGACCTCACTGAAATGCTGCCTTTGTTTACAGCAGGTCGGTGCCACGCGCCTCGAAGGCCGGCGGGAGAAGTGCTTTGGACGGCACCAATCCCCTAATACAGGGTCAGAGTATTTTTAAATTCATCGGGCACTAGTATCCCATTGCAGCACCTATATTGTGATAAACCCAAACCACTATTCTACCATTCAGGCACCTACATTATTCAGCTTCCGCTTTCCGTTGGTGAGCAACTGTGAGTGTCAAGACGGGCCCAGCGCTCTGCCGATCCAACTAAACACGACTCGTTCGCGAAGAAAAAAATCGGTGGTTCGGTCTAGGCTTTAGAGTTGTCACCCGGAATGCCTACCCCTGATCCAAGGCATGAGCAAGCATACCGCCAGCTCGAGATGCACAAGAGGGCCCTGCGGCTTCTACTTTTCGACAGTTTTGGGATTCGTAGAATGCGGGGTATGCAGTATCAGTATACATGCGCCAAACTTAGGAGCAGGCTCTTTCTATAAATGATGGTATTGTCCAATACCTTGGGTCCCTGTAGGTCACGGTCAGGACTGAAGTCCGATTTGCGTGGGTTCCAACTTGGAGCAAGTAGGCACCAGAGCACAGCAGAGAAAAAGGGATGCGTGCTACGCCGTCATTATGGCTATATGTAGGTGGACATATAGTGCCGAGCCTGCATTTAATCTTTTCCTTTGCTGCTGAGGTAGCTGCCACTGCTGCGGCTTTTACGAGGGCATGCTCATTTTCTAAGCTACTATCCGTGCTGTGGCTCCGACCGTGAACATTTCAACTATGATTAAACATAGTTGGGTACATGTAGTAGTGTATGTCATGTATCGGTGCCTCTGCGAAACTTGTGAATCACCCTCATTGGGTTTACAAGCAGGATGTGTTTTCAAGATCGTGTTCAGAGGGCTTACAGGGCCAACCTAGTCTCTGTCAGGGTCAACAGACGAGAATTGTTTTGGTATGCGGAGAGATCACAGCGTGTTGTCGCAACAGATTTTGCAAGGATGCCTTCGTGTCTCGTGTACCGATTGGGTGTGAACCGCAAGCACGAAACATATTGGGGAACAGTATTTTTGCCCTGCCAGTACCGAGGCTCTCCAGGAGCACCAAGACACCACGCGGAACAAAGAGCAGATGAGCTGCGAGCCACAGTTTTGCACGACAGTCTCTTGTTTGGTGTCGTAGTGTCTTGCACTGAAAAAGCAGGAGCCACGACCTGTGGCATCTCAGCCTCAGCAGGAGTTCAGGGTGTCAGCGTTTGTGTTGAAGCCTCAACTCTCAAATTGACCAGAGACGTCTGCAATGGTGACATGTTCAGTCACAAGGACGTGTTTCAAGTCCGGGTAACTTTTCGCCAGTCAGCCGAATTACTTCTACATGTTTCGACCAGCCCGAAGAACTAAACTAAACCTCTGCACACTGATGTCTGTGCACGCTGAAGCCTAAACTCTCAAGCCTTCTAGCCTTAGCACCCGAAGGTTCTTGATTCATGATTCAACAAAGCGGGGCACGCCAAACCCGAAACACTGGTGGTTGTTCTGAATGCATTTTTCGCCGCTTCCAAGGCCAGGATGCAGAGCGAGCAAGGCAGGAGATGATCAACAACATGTGCCTCGGAGCGCAAAGAGAGTGGTGACACGAGTCAGACTTACCATTGCCATCGCTAGTGTATTAGTAGGTAGCAGTAGTAAGTACTAAGTAGTAAGTAGTAAGTAGTAAGTAGTAAGTAGTAAGTAGTAAGTAGTAAGTAGTAAGTAGTAGTAGTAGTCGTAGTAGTAGTAGTAGTAGTAGTAGTAGTAGTCGCAGGAGTAGCAGGAGTAGCAGGAGTAGCAGGATTAGCAGGAGTAGCAGCAGTAGCAGCAGTAGCAGATAAGAGGTAGCAGTAGCAGTGGTAGTCAGTAGTCGCAGTAGTAGTAGCAGGAGTAGTGGTAGTCATGGTGGTAGTCGTTGTCGTAGTGGCAGCAGCAGCAGGAGGAGGAGGGGTGGTGGTGGTGTTGGAGTGAGTGGTAGGCAATGGTAGTGGTAGTTGTGGTAGCAATGGTAGTAGTCGCCGCTGTTGTTTTGTAGGTGTTGCTGTTGCTGTTGCTGTTACTGCTGCTGCTGTTGTCGTTATCGTCGTCGTCGTCGCCTGTGGGCTGTGTTGCTTTCGAACTTGGGTGGCTTCTGAGGAAGATGGTGGAGAAGGAGATGAAAGCTGCCAAGGCCCCGTCGGACACAGAAGCCGCATCGAGCACGCTCTTGGCAGATGAAGGTGATCCTGGGGCAATTGCAGTGCACATCCCCGAAATTGAAAACAAGCGTTATGAATCTCAATCGTCAAACTTGGCGTACACCGATCAAAGAGCCTTGATGCCAAGTTCTTGGGAAAAGTCGCCTGTCGCGGGAACTCGATGTCTCAAGCAGGCTTACGCACGTGGCAGTGAGGAAACACCCCAAGCAGACCCAGGCAACGAGAGCCTCGGTCACCAAAGTCGGGCGTACTCCTAAACTCTGACCCCTAAACCCTGACAACGATCCTGAAACGTACATTTCAAAGCATCGACGGCGCCAGGAAAGCCACTACAAAGAGAGCCAGGAGCTCTATCGCCTTCGGGCCGAAGAGGCACAGGGCTCGTCGGCATTTTGTTGTGCGTGTCGTGCTTTAGGGTTTGATGGTCCACAGCATCCCTTCGAAGCCCTCGCACTCCATAGGGGCATGCACCTGAGTTCCGTTACCACAACGTCCTAGAGCCCTCAGCTAAACGGACAAGGACAAGAAATGGATTAACAAGAATTAAGCGAGATCACCAGGCGACCACCCTGGGAGCCATCAGCGGAGCACAGCCCGGGCCTGGCATGACCTTGCCTTTAGTTGAGGTTCTTCGTGAACGCTTGGGTATCCCAGCTGAGGTGTTGCGTGAAGTATCTATGAGTCTATGAGTGTATGGAGTGCTGCTGGCAGTTTGCCGATCGGCGGCCGAAAACGTGAGGTCGGCAATCAAGAACCTGCAGCTGCAGATTAGCAAGCTCGACCAAGAGCGGCAGCGGCAGCAGGTCAGCCGCACTGAGGGATCTGGAAGGCACTTGAATGGAGACAGGCTAAACATCATCTTCGTTTTGGTCTCCGCACCTGCAGATGATGGCCATGCCGTAAGCGTGCAAGAGGGAGCTTCATCCATGAAGGCTCAGCTAGGCAGGCACCGCTTCTCTCATGCTTGCCACTGCAGTTCTCCCGACATGCCTCGTGTGCATCGATCGAAACAAGCTCCTCTGATAGCCCAGCCAACAACGTAGAACAAGATATCTTCGCATGTATAGCGGCATACCCATCTATGGCCAGATTTGTCGCAACAACATGTTGTTGATTGCCGCGATGTTGATCGCTCGGAAGCTGTGCGTACCCTGTGATACATTCAGCGACCCGATGTCCTTGTGCGACCAGATTACAAAAAGCTAAATGTAAGGCTTTCAATCTATTTCCATGAGTCATCCCGAAAGCCTTGAATTCATCCAGCTTTGGAGCAGGAGCTGTTGTACGCTGTCGACTTCCAGTCGCAGCTCATGCAGCGCAAGGCACTGGCAGTTGGGAGGGTGTGTCCTTCGGCTTTCTACTCCAGTGCATCTTGCATGCTTGAGGGTGGTAATCTCTCTTGCGTCAGCACTTCAACTTCATGTAGAACATGACTGCAGGTGGCTCGGGTGTCCGGGGAGCGGACGATCGAAGAGAAGGAGGAATTCAATCGCAAGGTCCGGGAGCTTGGGGCATTGTAGAACATTGTCGTTGCCTGGAATTTCCAAGCATTCCCGAGCTCCATGGACGCCGAAGTCTCCGTGGTTGGAGCGATGTTGCACGATCTTGAGCTCCTTTTGCGTTCCAAGTCTTGAGATCTAGTTTACAAGGGTTTGGTGCGAGAGGCTTACTTGCAGGCCTGATATGTACAACGATGGTTCTTTTAGAGCCTTACACCAGGTTATCGTGATTTCTCGGTTTGTAAATGCTGGCCAGTTCTAGCTCATCGGGCCTGGCAGCCGGCACCTGCAGTTCTGTGCATCCGAGCATGCCCTGAACCCACTGAACCCCCTGAACCCTAAACCCTAAACCTGAAGCCCTCTCAAGCCCGAGGCCCAGAGGGGCGCAGAGACGTTTGGCCAAGGTCGAGCAGCTCGACAAGCAGCTGGAGGAGCAGAAGTCCCTCCACACCATCCTCTCAGCGCAGATCAAACGCCAGGACTCTGGCTGCTTGAAAAAGAGGCTGTTGGGATTTAGGGGTTTAGGAGTTTCGGGGTTTAGGGTTTAACTTCGCTGCCGAAGCTTGGAGGAGAAAAGCGTCAGCGTTTGTGGTCTGGACCCTCCTTCCCGATTGTTTGTTGGAAAGTTCTCGATCGGCGAATGCCTGTTATTGATTCTTGAAGTGGGGCTTGTGGCATCGTTGGAGTGCTTCACTTTGACTTCATCTCTGCTACGCTTCTCGAGCCTCCCAGCTGCAAAGCAGCATCAGGCGGCGAGTCTGCAGAAATCCCCCAATTCGTGTACAGCCATGGCACCCGTGGGCTCAGTGGGATGGCAGGGAGCTCCAGATCGAAGGTACAGCCAGGGCCACACGCAGAGCGCTCCCAAGCAACCTCCCACCTTGCGGCCCAGGAGTGGAGAAGAGAAGTCGGGCCAACCGGACAAGACCCCGGTCTCTGTGAAGGTCGGGCCTGTTTGGATCAGCATCGGCCCGCGCATCGAGGCAGAGCTGGCCGCGATGAGGAAATTCGTGGAGGACGTTTCTAGGAACCTGGAGATCACAGCACAGCCAGGCTACAAGCCGGCTACAGAAAGAAAGCCAAGGCCTTCGGAAGCGCGGCGGCCCTCACTCCCCTTCGAACCTGCGGCACGAAGCACCAAAACTGCCTCTAAGGCCCCCATGGGGGGACTTGGAGGAGTGGACTTGGCCATGGCTTCGGTGCCGGGCAAACCGAAGCTGCGCGGAAACCCCACGAGTGGACCGCTTTTGCTTCACTACGACAAGCAATCTGGCCTGCTGTTTCAGATGCCGTCAAACCATGGCCGTGAGATGGCCTTCACTGCCACAGAGAGCCATGGCCGTGAAAAAATAGCGATAGCACAACCTGGTCCAGCACTGTAGTGGCAATCATCCTCCACACATAATCGAACCTATTGCACCGACCTTGCACGAACTTCCAAGTTAAGGATGTGGCCCCCTGCCAGGTAGAGTGTAGGCGACCGCGGCAAAATTCGGACCTGCATGCCTGGAAGATCCTGGAAGTCATGTCATTCTCACAGATCCATCTGGCATGTCAACATCAAATCTCCCGCCAAGAAGGAACTTCATCTGACAAGCCGAATTCACTACGTATAGTTTCCAATATTGGAAGTAGCATTCGTGCTCATCTTGCTTGCACGCATGGCTTCCCCACGCGTCCCCACACCCTTTATCTCGCAACCCCTGAACCCCAAGGATCGGAACCACCCTGGAATGGGCGCGAAGAAATCCGCAGCGGGCCGGGCAGGTTTGAGCCCCGAGAGATTTTGCATAGTATGCCAAAAAGGCAGAAGTGCTGTAAGTGCTACGGGTGTGAGCGTTGCTTTCCTGCTTTCGAGGGCACTAGAAAGCTATGAGCGCTGAGTGTAGGACACGCTTGTTTTGATGGAAGGGCCATGCCTTCGGCGTCATTGTAACTAAGTTTCTTGGGATGAGGCGTGAGCCTAAGCCCCAAGTCCGTTCTCTGCCTATGACCCACTGACGACAGTGGGCCGCACCCTGGGAGGGACGTTGCGTTCGGGTGAGGGCCGTATGCGGATCTTCGAACATCAACCCCTACGCCTGAGAACCCTAAGCCCCCAGCCTTGTTCGCAGAAATCCTCCGGAAGACCCAAAGCGGCTCCAAGCCCTTCAGCTCAAGGATTTGAGCCCGAATGCCGTAAGCCCCAAAGCTCGAAACTCACAACTCTAAGCCGCTACACTTCTAGCTGTTTAGCACCCCAAATCCCCAGCCCTAGGAAAATGAACCAAAGCTGCAGCTCTCAACCTTCTAAGGTCCTAAAGCCTCACCTTAGAGTCTTTGGAGCCCCTCCTCCCAAACCCTCAACCCCAAGCCCAGAAGACCCTAAGAGAACCTAAGATCTAAAACCTTAAGCCTTAGGGTTTAGGGTTTAGGGTTTAGGGTTTAGGTTATACACCAGAAGCCCAGTATTCCGCAACTTCAGGTTGCCTTTAGCCTGGACCCTGTGGATCCGAAGCGCTGGCAGGAGCTCTTGATAGACAGACTTACGAAACCTATGTGGGTAGTTTTCTATCTTAGGGTCCCTTTTGGGGTACCCTAAATAATGGGTGCCGTATTATAATAAGGGCCCAAAAAGGGACCATAATTTTGACAACCGCCCATGTGGTAGTTTTCTAAATTAGGGTCCCTTTTGGGGTCCTTTTATATAAGGGTGCCATACTATATTGGGGACCTAAACAGGGCCCCTAATTTAGAGAACTACCCAATATAATTACAAATGGCAAGTAAAGAAAATTAAGCAGATGTACAAACACATAAACAATCCAGTATCATGTATGTATGTATCAAGACCCCTGTCATATAGGGAATGATCTAGTGCACTGCAGATCATGTAACTACATAGACACAGACTGAACTAGGATAGCAGCGTGGCACACCAGACAATGTGGTGCGCGGTTTGGTCCATTACGAGGGTTTTTGAGGCCGTGGCCGTACTCCCTATCCTGTTACACACATGTTCCTTTCATCTTCTCGACAGAGGCTGATTGGCGAACGGGCGGGTAAGGGCTATGAATTCGGTACATGAGGTGATTTCTGAAAGTGTTGGGAGATGAAGATGAAGGCCTTTCCAGCAGCTGCATCACTCTTCAATTATCTTCCGAGGAGTCACGCCTGGAGTCGAAGTCACTGAGCACTATGAGGTCCTCTAACGTTGAGTCAAAAGCAATAAACCTCGTGTGAAAGCTACCTTGAACTCTGAAAACAACGAGCCGCGGTGCCCTCGAGACACTCTTGAAGGAGCGCGGGGACTCTGTTGACGGCCTCTTTCAGCGGAAATGGTCCCGTGGACAGGGAAGAGCTTCGGGATACTCCGTGCGTCTGCTCAGAGGATTCAGGGAGGAGCAAGTGAACACGCGTGCTTGGCGGGTAGTTTTCGGAGAAGACAGTCACTGACGGTAGCCAGCTGACCCAATCCTTCCAATGCCGGGCAATATCGCCGAGGCTGGAACCTGTAAGCTTCTCTCAGAGATGTTTACCAGTCCCAAGCTCGATAAGCTTTTCCACGCCAAGGTACTCCGACACAACCTTGCGGGAAATGCCCCTGGGTTACTGGATGTGGCGGGCGGACTGGAAGCTGAAGCAGCTTTCTCAAGGCCCGCCAGCTTCGTTTGAAGCCAGCAATACCAAGGCACTCCCTCTTTTGCAAGGGTGCAAAGCTAAGACCTGCAAAGGCACGAACAGTTTTACAATGATGCATGTTGTGCTGGGTCTTGTTGAAGTTTCTCCAGTCAGGTCTGAGCTCCAAGACCCTTTGTCAGGTATGTTCTATGATGATGCCACTGGCCGCAGGCGTGCTCTGAGACGTGGAGAAGACGTTCCCGCCGACTTTCCCGAGGTGTCACTGGTTGGGGCCGGGGTTACTGTTTCGGGTGAGGTCCCGGACCACCGCGTCCTCCTAGGAGGGTGAACATGAGGGCCCAAGGTCTGAAGCCTTCAGACAGACACACTGCACTCCACACAGTCGAGGCCGGCCAAGGCGATGCAGGCTGCGCCAGGCTCTGGATCGTGTGCCGCAGCATGGTCACACGACCCTTGCCCTATAAGCCGTGACTATCGTTTTTGTTTGTGGGTCTTCTAACTTATCCCTTGCGAGTAGGGCCGGAATCTCAAGGACCGGTGGGTCGGAGCGCGCTCCTGATCTGCCCGGAGGATGTGCAGATGGCCTGTGAAGTGCGGGCCCAGTCCTTTAATGCCAAAACGAACAGCTTCGAGGATGCGAAAGATGCGCAGCCTCACACCTCAGCTGCACGCGTGGCCGAGTATCTTAGCCGGAACTACGATGCAGTGGCCCGCTTTGTGCCAGAGCTTCTTCATTGCAAGCGCATGGCAGCCTTACTTGCAGTGTCGCAGTGGCTGCTGGAGAACCACATTGGATCCAAAGACCTTGCGACAAGGCACTGCATCCCGCAGTTCTCTGTGCCAAAGGATTTTCCGGACGAGAATGTGCCTGCCCTCCGTGCGGTACATGAAACCGGGCTTCGGGAAGAGACTGTTTTCAACAAGCTGGACAAGGAGCTGGACGCCCTTATGGCCGAGGTGCAGGCAATCCGGAAAGAGAAACATTCACACTTGGAGGAGTCTCGAATGACGGCAGAGAGGCAGAAAGATGCCATAGAGGCCACTCGCAAGACCCTCGACCAGTCCAGCAGCACATCGGTGGCATCTTACAACTCTGAAGTAGCGAGATACAACCAGCTGCTCGAGAAGCACAAAGCCGCAGTGGAGTCTTACAACGCTTACGTGACGTCTGCACAGCAGAAACTGGACATGGTTACGAAGAAGCGGAACGCGGCTGCTGTCGACTGCAACGCTGTCCGCACCACTTGCATTCTTGTTGGTGGGGTGGACCTGCAGGTGGGGGGAAAGGTCGAGGAGAAGCCGGTGGCAGAGAAGTCAGACTCCTTGGACAAGCAGGTGCGCTCTTGGGCCCAGGAGCTGAAGCAGAATGCCACGGTGTCGTCTCTCCTTGCCGGCGAGAGGCGGCCCCCGGACCGGCCAAGATCTTTGCCCGACGAGATTCGAGAGGAGAGGAAAGCCGCCTTCAACGTCTTTCCCATCGCGGCGGGTGCCGCCTGAGCCCAACTTAAGGACCCCAAGGTGCCGCAGTGCCGCTGCCCCTCTTTGTGCAGGAGCCGGGCAGTGGCAGTTCAAGCGCCTCACCCTTCTCACCCGCTCGAAAAAAGGTGTATGCTCCCTTGGGATAGCAGGACGAAGCGATGTTTTATGGTGGAGAGCCGAGACCACGCCAGCACATCTCTCATCAGCCAAAACCATGAAGAAGTACTCTATGAATACTATAACTGTAATTGCAAATTGCCCCGGTGCAAGTTCATAAGACTGCAAGAACTGGAGATGCTGTTGGACAGCCCATCTTCGCTCAACAGACTGACACCAGCTAGGCTTTAGTGCTGGCAGTTTTAGCTAATCTGGCTCATGGGCATCCCAACGAGCAATCTTTCTGGCCCAAATCCTCATTTGCAGGACGCAGAGCTGAAAAATTCCCAACGGTATCTCGGCAACGTGAAGAAGGAGTGTGAGGCAAGGCTGCTCGGAGCTAGTGTTCTAAATGAGCGATTCAGCAGGCGGACTTGGCACCTAGGCATAGAATTGCAGCGTTCTGGGGCAGAAGCCAAATACTGTAGCTGTGTTCGGGAGGTCGGATTGCGTTCGATAGGATCTCAGGTCAGGTTTACTGTCGCGTCCAGAGAGCCTGTAAGCTGCCTCTCATGTTCTTCAAGGGATGTTCCCTCAGCCTGCCACAGCATGTTTGATAAAGCAGACCTGGACTGTGCTGGCCATGCCAGGGCATGAAAACAACCATGGAAGAGCTGGAGCTGCAGAACACCATCATGAACCGCGCCACACCTGGCCTTTCCGGGAATTCCTTCTATATCCAGGGCATAGCCTGCGTGTGCCCACATCTAAGAGATGCCTTCTTACCGGGGCATTACGGCTTTACATGCGTAGGTGCGCGGCAATTAGTGCGTATTGGGGTTGACGGTAGCATCACGTAGTATCGGTGGTACAGTTGAACGTGTCGAGGATGCACTTGCAATCTGCACGGTCAGTCAAGCTTTCCCATGTCAACGTAGCAGCCGTCTGAGAATCGTGAGACACGTTTGCAGACTTGGGGCTGCGATGGCTCCGCTAAATTATTTCCTGCGTTGTCGTGCAAGGTGCAGTTGCGAAGACGGTCAAGGACTGGGGGAGCGCAGGGGGATCCTCGCATGGGTCATTTGCGGTGCGCTTGTGGGTTATAATGGCGTAAACAATGTTGGTCCCTGCGTGATGACACAGAGGTATCGAATTTCGGACAAGGGTGAGATGTAGCGCATTGCTGGGACAATGCTGGAATGCTGGAATCAGTCTCCAGCTGCATCTGCGGAGTTTGGGTGGCCCAAAATGACATGTCACAAAAGAGTGCTAGGATTCCTACCAAGCACACGCAACATGAGGACAAGGAGGAGTCGATGATGCAGCATGACATCCTCAGGCTAGAGGCCAGGACGACAGACTTTTTCGCCGCATGCGCGACCTAGCCTGTGTGCGTGAGCCTTCGCATGTAACAGCCCCCAAAAGTCGAAGTGAACTTTGGACCCCCGGCATTTGGGAGCTTCCTTTGTGTGGATGGTTGAATGATATCAGCTGCAGGTCAAACGGCTTCGGCAGCAGCTTACCACCAAGTCTGAGAATTTGTGCGCTCCCATTGTCATTCCGGACGTGGTGTTTGTTACCGTAGGCTTGGGGTTTGTCTTTGCGTCACATGCATCGCAGCTTGATTTCTTTTCTCACTGTATTCTCACGGCATAATTGATGTCTAATGACGGCACGTGCCATGTCCGGGCACATTTCTACAAGTCGAGGTGTCATCCATCCGTGTCTATCTTGCAGCTTGAGTTGCAATTCTTTGAGCGGTTCCGCTAAGTGTTGCCGCCCCGGCAGCGGGTCGCAGTAGTTGCTTCGGTGGGCTTTGCTAGTTTGTGCAGTCACATATTCATGCGAAGATTCAACAGTCCCGCAGCACAGCGTCGCCTCACAGCTTTGTTCCCTGATCATGTATAGGGGGTGGGGTTCTTTTTGGGTATTTTTTGTTCTTTTGGTAGTTTTTGTTTTCGGTTACATTCGGTCGTCCAAAGAAGAGCGGTCAGTCAGTCGGTCAGCCAACCGAGCGGTCAGTCAGTCAGTCAGTCAGCCAGTCAGTCAGTCGGTCGGTGAGACAACGGGGCGGTCAGTCAGTCAGCAACCCCAGCGGTCGCTCAGTCAGCCAGTCAGTCAGTCGGTCTGCCAACCGAGCTGTCAGTCAGTCCGTCGGTCGTCCAGAGGGAGCGATGAGTCAGTCAGTCGGTCAGTCAGTCCAAATAAGGGGGAGCGTGTTTAACATACGTGGTGAACCGGACTCGCCACATGCGGGCGCGTGTCTAAGACATATGGTGAGCCGGAATCGCCAAATGAGGGGTATGTTCAGCATGCATGATGATCCGGAGTTGGCAAATGAGGGGTTGGGTCTCAGATATGTAATGAACCGTTGTCGCCTCATGGGGGGTGGCGGCTTGTTCAGGATATATGATGAACCGTTATCGTCAACTGAGGGGGCGCGTTCAAAATATATGATGAACCGGAATCACCAAATAAAGGGCCGGCGTGTTCAAGATATGTGGTGAACCGGACTGGCCACATGAGAGCACGTGTCATCACGTGTCTAAGATATACTTTTGGTGAGCCGGAGTCGCCAAGTGAGGGGGCGTGTTGAACATGTATGAGGAACCGAATCGCCAAAAGAGGGGGGGCGTGTTTAAAAGATATAATGAACCGGGATCGCCAAGTGAGGTGGCGTGTTTAAGATATGTGACGAACCGGTGTAGTCGATATCGCCAAACGAGGGGGCGTGCTTAAGATGTAGGATGAACCGTTGTCGCCAAATGTGGGGGCATGTTTAAGATATATGATGAACCGTTATGGCCAAAAGAGGGGACGCATTTGATATGTGATGAACCGTTGTCGTCAAATGAAGGGTGTGTTTAAGACATGTGATGAACCGTTATCGCCAACGCGGAGGCGTGTTTAAGAGATATGATGAACCGGAATCAGCAAATAAGGAGGCGACCTGTTTAAGATATATGCTGAACCGTTATCGCCAAATGAGGGGGCATGTTTGACATGTATGATGAGCCGACATCGCCAAATGAGGACGCATGTTTAAGATATATGATGAACTGGAATCGCCAATCGAGGGGGCGTGTGTAACATATTTGTTGCACCGAATCGTCAAACGAGGGCAGGTGTTCAAGATATGAAGAACCGCCAGTCCGACCCCCCAACCCCCGCTTTCTTAAGCCCTGTGAACTTCGCACCGGCAAGAACGCTATTTCCCCATTCGCGATTTCATTACCTCGTATGAGGCCTTGCAAAGCCCGTCCTAAAGGCCCAACTCTTCCGCTTTCGCTTTGGACCGCGCAAGCTTGCTTTCAAGACCATCGTGCCATCAAGAACGTAAAGCCACAAAGCCGAGACGCCCAGAGCACTGGCACGGGGCAACCGGGTAGACTGGCAGGGCTGGCAGTCGGCCCGTCGGATTTACAGACTGAGTGAGCGAGCGATGGCCGAAGGCCAGTAGGCCGAAAACCAAAAAACAAATTCAAAAACAGACCTCGAGTACAGCCTCAGTTGTCAATACCCAGGAAAACCAAAAAGATGCACAAAAAGAACCTGGACCTATGTATAGGCCCGGAACCCTTGAAACCCACGAGACTTACCAGACCCCAACACACCTAGTTGTTCCAAACACGGGAGGTACAGCCTGGAAAATCGAAAGCAGCAGCTCCAAATCAGCATGGAGGCCAGGTTGTCCCTGATTGTCGTGGCTTGTTTGCTTGAGTGGTTTCGAGTCGAGGAGTCGGGCGTGAGGGTGGAAGAGTCCAGCTTGGGCTTTTGGCTAAGGGTGATGATTGATGATTGACGTTGAAGGACAACCCTAAACCCTAAACCCTAAATCCTAAACCCTAAACCCACCTGTCCTTCGCACAGACATTCCAAGGATTCAAGGAAGCCGGCCGGCCCCAAAGGTACATTGAGGCTACCAGGTGTTGCTTTGGCTGGGGGAGATAGGACCTCAACCGTCCCATGGAGCTCTTGCCAGGCCTGCGCTAATCCCCGACTTTACTTCCAATCATCCCCCGATCCTTCAGAGCAGTTTGAAGCTCATGGAAGGAGAGGGAGAAGGAGATCGAAGTGCACACTGAGGCCGTGGTTCGTTCGGACATCGGCCTTTCGAGTTAAGGCCGTCAGGAAGGTGTCCTGTCGCGTGCTAGTTCATCAGACGGATTTCGGGCATCTTCTGCGTTTCTTGCCGTCCAGGTCTTGAGAGCACAGCTCCGGTCTGCCGAGGAAGAGAAACACAAGGCCTGCACGGGGCATCCGAGGGTGGCATGACGGCCTGAATGGAACTGCAGATGGTGCACATCCAAAGCCCTGTAGCCATGCACGAAGCTCATGTACCCATCCACTTAGGACCTAACACAAAAAGGCCGGAAGGAGGAAAGGAGGCCCATGAACGCCCGTGAGGCAGCGATTGAGCTGGCGGAGAGGAAGCAGAAGATCTTCACATTGTGCCCTGTTCGAACGGCGAGTGAAAGGGCTGCTTAGAGTTAGACTGTTAGGGGGATGCCAGCATGGGCTCTGAACCTTATGCGATGTGTCATGTGTTGTTTACATTCCCACGGCAGAGGCCCTGGACAAATGCAGGAAGTTGCAGATCCCGTTCAGAATCCCCGCGTACCTCAAACATTTCAGTCTGTGTCGACTTCAGGTTGCGGAGCTTGTGTTCTGGTTTGCCGGGGCTGCTGGTTTTGAAGTTCATGTTCGCGGAATCAAGCTGTAGGCAGGCAGGATCTTGTTCGCTCATGGTCCTGGCATTGTCGCAACATAACATGACCCTTCGATCGAAAGCCCAGGAAGAGCAAGTATGACAACGTCATGTGCAAGGCGCGCTCGTTGCAGCTCGCACTTAGAGACGCACAGATTATACGCACCTGATTTGTTTCCCACGCATTCCTCCTGCTGAAGGTCTAGAATTTTGAATTTAGGCAAACCGCGGCTGTAGTCCGTATTCGGGCGCGGGCTTATCTACTGGAGGGTGTCCAGTCACGCCTCGGCATTGGTGATGGTGGTCATGCTGATGCTGACGTTGCTGCTGCTGCTGCTGGCTATGCTGGTACTGACTTGATGGCATGATCTCGTAAGACCTTTTGCGCAGCGGCATAGAAAGAAACTTGCAGCGGTCAGCAGAGGCTCCTTACTGGAGCCCTAGAAGTGCACCCACAAGCGCTTTTCCTCCCAAACTTCTCGAGTGTCGAGGTGAAGAAGGAGGAGGGCGGGGAGCAGCTGAGCCAAGCTCACTACATGATCAAGGTGTGCTTTTCAACGGGGCTTTTCTATGCGGGAGCTCTTAATCCTGCCTTCCCCGATGTGCATGGTGCAGCTCTTATACTGTCGAAGACTTAGTTAGTAATTGGCATTTATTGTGAAGGCCCAGCCGGAATGACCAACCAAGTTCCCGTACAGTAAGTTTGAGTGAAAGACTTCTTGGTTCACTCTTCGGCTGGCTGAGTTGTGGCGGAGTGCTGTTGTGCTGGCACAAACGGCCCCGTGCCCCGTGCCCCTGCTCGGAAGCACACCAAGCCAGAGGTCAGCAGCAAGCATCCAGGAGTTACCAAACGAAGTGCCACCTTCCGTCCAACACTACACGCCAGACGTCGCAAGCCCGAAAGCCCGAATCCCAAGCCCAAAACCCAGCAACAAATCAAAACAAAAACCCAAACTGCAAAAAAACCGGAGCCCGAAACCCCCCCAAGCCCTGCCAAGCCCTGCCAAGCCGCCCTTGCAAGCCCTGGCGCACGGAGCCCTGCGCCTAAAAGGCCGCCCAAGAGAAGGAGGAGCTGCAGAGGAAAGGAGACGAATTGGACGACAAGATCCGCCGGGCTGAGAAGGATCCCAGGGGTTTTCCTTTTTTTAGTGCAGGGTTTAGGGTTTAGGATATAAGGGGTTTATTGGGTTGGGATATTTGGGGCTTTTGGAGCTTTTGGGGCATATATCAGGGTTTAGGGTTTGAAGATCAAGCTTTAGGGTTGGGGCTTCCCTGAATCACCTCCTGGAGTCATGAAGGATGACACTAGGTCTTGTCTGGCCTGCGAACTAGCCTGAGTTCTGACTATGCCTTATATGCCTTACTTGCAAGCCATCTGTTCCAATCCACGTTTCTGGGGAGATTAAACGACTCTTATGCGTGGATGTGTCCCAGGATCAAGAACCCACATTCACGCCCAAGCTCGAACCGATCTTAAAGAGCATACCGGCAAACTTGGCTCTTGATCTGATACGAGGCAAGGGAAGGTACCGGATCTGCTCTAAGTGTCGTTCGAGATCTTTCTTGATGGCCGAAATAAATGAAGGCAGAGACAATGCAAACAATCAGACACAACTGAAGTAAACGACTAGGTAAGCGATCAAAGTTGCACAGTGCATGTATGTCGAATGTGTAGATGTATGTCTATGTGTGTATGTGTATGTAGATGTAGATGCACACGTCGTAGATGTAGATGTAATGTAGACCTAGATGTAGATGTACGTATACATACACGTACACACACGCACACACACCCATACTCTCGTACAAACATGTTTGTACATGTAACATTCGTGTGTATGTATACTGTTTACACATGTAACTATGGATGCACCACTTTGGCATAGATGGTTCAACTTGGCATGAAACGGGTTCGCTGCTGCAGGAGATCCGATCTCTGGAGAACACTCTGGTGCCGGCCTCGGGGGACCCCATCTGCTTTGAGGATCTGTAATTCGAAGCTTTTCCACCAAGGCACCGGCAGCAGAAATCACCACTGCCATGTAGATTTCCTCCAGAGCTTGTCCGGAAGACTATCGAAGGTTTCAGGTGAAACAGACTTGGGGCTGAAAGGCGCTACTAAGGTAGCCTTCATAGGCGCTGCTCTCCGAATGGATTGTGGATTGGCCGTGAAGACAACTGTCCTGTAGCTGCCAAGCAGGTACCTTCTGTTTCAGGGTTTTGGAAGGGTTTCATGCCTGAGCGAAATCGACGGCCGTTGGAAGACCCGGCCAAGATGGGGCTGCTGCAGTCTTCCTGTGGAATTTCAGATTCGATTCGGCAGCTGAATCCTGAAGCGATCTCTGAATCAGGGGCATCTGGTGCAGCGGAACCAGAAGTTCAAGGAGAACTTGCAGACCTCGAACATGCAGAACCAGTCCGAGCTCGAGGATCCTGGGCTCGGTAGGAAGGGAGCTCGTGCTTCTTAAAAACACGAGCTGACTAGGCGGTTGGGATCCCGACACCCGGCGAACGCCAAGTAAAGAGACTTCGGGTTGTCGATCTTGGTTCGTGTTCATCTGTGGCAAGTTGGCGTGAAATTTCGGACTGACTTGATGATCGGCTTAACATGTGGAACTACGTCATAGAGACAGGCGCTGTCAACTTGCTAGGCTCCGAAACGACGAATCCTGGGACTCTTTAAACCCTCCCAAAAAATTCCCAAGTGGCAGCCAGACCTATGCTGCTCACCAGGAGAAACAGACGCTGGAGGAGCAGTCCAGGGCAGCAAACGAGGTCCTCTTCAAAAAGAAGAAGGCGCGGTCGCAGGGCACGAGAATCGAAAGGAAGACCGCCCTTGCTAAAGCTCGAGAGCTTTCGAGAAAGAGACCAACGTGCGTCTGCTTCTGTCACTCTGCATGGTCTGGCATTCAGCCATGCTTGACACGCAGAGATGGCCAGGTGCTGACGCAGCTGGAGCAAGAGGCTGGGTGCAAGTGGTCGTGGGAAGCTAATAGTAGCGGCTATAGAAAAGAGGTAGGTCACGAGCATCAACACTTGAAGTAAGCTTCCTGTAATGTTGGACTGGAAGGACTGCCCCTGACTTGAAGAACACACACACACACAGAATATGCAAGGGACAAGTGAGGAGCTGGTGTAACGGGGCGAAGCTGGGCAGACCCTGAGAGGCAGGCAAAGCCATTATGTTGCATTGGGCTTCCCAAGGCTTGCAAAGCTTTCCATGGAACGCGGAAGCCTAGCAGCTTAGCCGACAAAACATTCCCATGCCTTCCATGCACGTCAAGGCCCAGGAGGACGTGCAGCGCTACGAGGACAGATCGCCTGTACGAGCCAGAAGATCCGATCCCAATGTGTGAGTTTTTGCATGTATGGCCGTCATCATCGGCATCAGGCCTCATCCTCGCCTCATCACAGCCACCACCATTCATCTCATCTTCATGCTGTCGTACTCGTACTCATCTTCATCGTGACGCTGCCAGTAGCAGCTACGCAGCTAGAACAAGGAGAAGACGTGGGCGCTGTGACGAAAAAGCGGCGTGAAGTGCAGCTCCCTTGGGATGGCCTCTAACACACGGTGCGATCGAAACAGGAGCTGCAAAGGTCCATGCAGCAGATGGAGGCTCCAGCCTTGGCTATGTCTCAGTGCTCTTGATTGGAAAGATTCTCAGGGTCTACAGCAGCGTACAGGGTTTAGTGGTTGAAGGTTTATGGGTTCGCAGTTTAGGGGTTTTGGTTTCCAGAGACTTCCAAATCGACTCATCTGCTCCGGTTTGTAGACCTTGGACCTCTTGCCTTCACCGGGCCCACGCGCAGAGCCCCAAGCCCCGAAGGTTCCTGGTCTTGAGCTTACAAATCGGGAGCTCAGGCTCATGTGAACGAGCTGACTGCAGCCCGTGACGTCAGGGGCTTGGCAAACTCTGCGGCGTGGTTGGGTTGCTCAGAACACTGCGTTCGAGGTTTGAGGGTCTTGGGGTGCTCTGCGCTTGGCTGTCTGGGCAACCTAACCAGAAATGCGTTTGGATTACCTCGCAGAGGCACACGGTCAGCTGTGTCATGAGTAGAGATACTGCAGAAGTGACCTTCACAGGTCCTCCGGCAGGACATTGGCACACAGGCGCCGATGTTGAGGGGCTCTAGGGATACGAGCTCGAGTAGTAGCACTGACAGGTTGTACCGCCAAATGGTCGGTGTAAGGACAATCTTCTCATTCCAGTGCAGCTCTGAGTACGCCGAGAGCATACGATAGAGGTCGGAAGAACTGTAAATACAGGGGCTCCTTATCATGACTATCGTGTACTATATATCCCAACAGTTTTTGCCTAATGATTAAGACCCCTGCATTATTCAACATGTCTGTCTGGCTTGTTCTCAAAGAAGTGTCTTTCATTCAGCGGGGGAGAGTTGTTGGATCGCTCATGCACCAGGCGCCGAAGATTGAGCGTGCGCAGCAGGCAGGAGATTTCCGAACGTGGAATAACAGGGTCTGATGTTGTGGAGAAGGGAGCTCAAACGAACTTGCTGGCGGTTGAACCAGATCTGGCCGTTGTGTCACGGTACAGATCTGCATTGAAGGAGCCGGATTCCGTGAGGTTTGCAAGCAAACGGTTTCTGAGGTTTCCTAGAGCTTTCCCCCACCGCCATCGTATCTTGACAAGCCGGTAGTTTTAGACTAACATTTTCGCTCTTTCCTGCGCTTAAGCCCAGCCACGATCTCGGCGTAGACCTTAGCTGAACTGTCGATGTGTCCTCTTCCGATGAGTGTTCAACCCGTTTCGTCCGAGACCTTGGCCAATGCGCAGACGCGGGCCATCCAGGCAATGTGGGGAGTGGGGGTTGCGTTAAACCCCGTTTGTCGTTCTCGCGGTTTCAGGTTGGCTGTAGCCGACTGCACAGCTTAAGCATAACCCTAAACTTCCCTAAACCGCACTAATTCCATCTTTGGCCACTGGAGATACACTGGGAGTGATGGTTCACACTGTACCAAACATTCGAAACCAGGGGTTCCCTGCTTGAGACCATGTCAACAACTATCTCTGATTTTCGTACTCGTGCAGTCAGATATGATATAATGTCATGTTTTCCGCGAGCGGCGGCACTAGCAGCAAGATCACAAGGCAGCTCATGCTTCTGTTCATGTAGTGATATGATTGAAGAATGATGAATCAGAGTTTATCAGTTGCTCCAATTGCATGTGCAGCCCTGTCGACCGCCGTCCCCCCAAACACCCCTCGACGTCGGTTTAGACGCAGCGACAGCCTGCCACGGGTTTCGAAGTTTGGGGGCTCGGGGTCCTGGCTTTGGGGGGACGTCTTTAGACTCAGTGTAAGGGGACTGGCTTGGGCCTCAAATGCAACCGCAGTCCGGCGTGGACTTGGCCCCCGAAGCAGCTGCTGCAGTTGACGTGAAGGCTCGAGGGCTGGGTTTCAAGCGAGAGGACTCAGGGCAGCTGTTGAACTGTTGGAGCTTAAAGTTTTTGACGGCAGGCCGAACGTGGCATGTGTTGATTCGGTGTCACTCTGCTAAACACACGATCTGCGAGGACTCGAGGCAAGGTAGCCGCTTCTTTTTTGTGGTATTTACTTGAAGAGGAACTGAATCGCGCAGGGGCTATCCTAACCATGGACAGCGGGTCCTTCAACAGACTAAGCTCTGGCCTCGGCCTATACCCTTCCTGTTGCCAACTGCCTTCACGAATGCTTAGATGCCTGTGTCCAGCGGTGGTCTTGGGCCCGTAGTAAGCCGTGGTATTCCTTCTTCAACGGAAAGCAGTGCCTGAGGCTCCTATCTTCGGCAAGGTGTAACTGGACATGAAACTAAGATCTCGCCAGCATACAAACTTGACAAGCTGTCATCGAGCTTCGTACTGAAACGTGGCCAAGATGTTCCCCTTCCCCACCCACCCAAAAGGAATCCCAAGGTACGTACGTACTTCCATACCCCCTCCCCCCTTCCCTCCCTCCTCCCCCGTGATTTTGTTTTTCGATGGTGCCACGGTTCTCCGCGCAGGCCAGAGGTCTGAGAGAGCAGAACCAGAGTCTTCTCTTTGCTCTCAGCCTCTCGCGCAGCAAGTGAGAGGCCTTGGGTTTGCTGTTTTCATTGTTGGCGTCTGTTTGCCTGAAAGCCTTTCGCTTAAGACATTGGGTCGCAGCCCTGGAGAAGGTAGTTCACCTCCTTCCTCTTGAGTTTATGACGTACAATTCCGAGGCAACGCGCTCCAAGACTACGGGGAGGTGCGACTCCGGGGTCGAAGGGGTTGTGAGTCGGGGCATGCGGTGTCTCGGTGGCGGATGTTGTTGACCAGTACTCGCGAACGTACGCCCGATGCGATCGTGCTCCCAACCTCCCGGGCTTCAATGCCATGATGTCTCCATCAGCCCCCCGAAGCATTGGACTTGGCGAGGACGTGCTTCCCCTCTTCGAAAACCTCTGTGCAGAGCGTGGCGTCGCCATGCCCTCGCGGCCGCCACCTGGAATGCAAGCAAGCGGAGGTTACTGCGAGTCTAGGATCATGACTTCCCAGTCGATTTCGATATTTTCTTGGTCATATCCAAGGCCCTGCACTGAAGTAGGGGTGGCATTTCCCTAGACCCAGCCTCGCCAGGAGCCTCGAAGTCCCCAACCCAATCTACAGAGTCTCTAGTTACTCGAGTTTGCCAAGAAGAATCCTATGGCCGAGGCCATCAGCCGCCTCCCGCCCGGGCAGTGGCCGATGAGGTGACTTCGGGAGAGGTTAGAGTTCCAATACTCCGCATGTGTGTGCCCCTGCCGCTTTCTTAGCATTGTGCACCTTGTCAAGCCATCATCCCGAGTGATGGCAAGTGGAGTTTCCATGTTTGGAGGACGTTTCAGATTGCTACTCGGCAAATCTCCTTCGTCAGTACATATTTAGAAGTATGCTTCATATGCCGTGCGCAAGATCTTTCAAGTTTTAGTTTCGGCTGTGTGTTGGTCATGTGTGATCATGGCGACTGTCGCCAGGCTGCTTGCTTTGTGTTTCCATAAGCTCCGAGTCGTGAGAGTTTCTGATGCAATGCTTGCCTTCCAGGTCGCTTTCTTCACACAGGCGCCGCCCCAGTCTTCTTGAGCTCGTATGCTGTTGGCTTCAGTTCGTGAGCTTGCAAGCATCAGTGCTTCGAGCCGAAGCCTCCGAAGCTCTTCTGCCCCAACCCGAGCTTCCAAAGACGTCTTAAGCTTCTGTAGAGCCAAGGGCAGAGAGCTGGAGGCCCTCGCCACTTCCAGCCAGGTTTCACGTTGCCTGCGTTTCACTCCTGAGAAAGGGGCCAAAGGCCATGGAATCTCAAACCGGCATTACCTCTACAAAGGCAGTACCCACAGCCTGTACATGTGCACTTCCGTGAGAGCAAGCTCGACAGCTAGACGACCGTGCTACCCAACATGAATACATCAAGATATCCTGGAAATTCTAATTGTAAACATCCATTGTAACTAGTGTTGTTACGCCAGGTGCTTTTTCTCTTAAATTGCTACTGCTATTATTACCACGACGTCGACGACGCCGACGACGACAATATTACTGCTACTGCTACTGCTACGGCTACCGCTACTGCTACTGCTACTATACTACTACTATACTATTACCATACTACCACCATTCTCCTACTATGCTACTACTACTACTACTACTACTACTACTCCTACTACTACTACTACTACTACTACTACCACTACAACTACTACTACCACTACCAC
>CAJNDV010012224.1:54774-65939 GCA_905221635.1 Symbiodinium sp. CCMP2456
CTACTACTACTACTACTACTTCTTTCTATTACCTCTACTTGTTCTTGTACTCCTATTCCGACGCCTACTCCTACTCCTGCTGCTGCTACTGCTACTGCCAGTACTGATACTGTTTCTGCAAGTACTGTAGTTATTTCCTGAAGCTGTATCATTGGTATTGGCATTTCTAGTGTTGCTAGTCTGCGATTGTTATCACCAACAATAGTGCGAGTAATACCCGGATACTTATTATCATGATGGATTGATATGATACCGGGACCTGTGACTTGTCAGGCCTGTCAGGATCATGTACAGCAGACGCTCGGATGTCGGATTCTCACAACAGAATGAATTCTACAACGGCTTGACCATGCTGAGGCCGGTCAACCAAACTATGGTTTAGGGTCTGGGGTCCATGTCTCAGAGTTTAGCAATTTAGGGTTTAATGTTCCATATCCAACCTGTCGCCCTCATTACTTGCAGGCTTTAGCTCACCATCGCTTACTTCTTAACTGTCACTCTGGGCGTCTGGGTCCCGCGGGCACGACGGCGGGAATTCAATGCAGGCATGCAGGCAACAGTATGACCTGCTTCTACTCGAGAGAGCATCCTACATGCGATGACGTTGACTTGTACAACGCTGTTGTATGCATGGAGCGTGTTGATGCTTCTTGCTTGATCGGCCAACTGTTGTCAGTAGAAATCATAGCTTCGGCCGAACATTGGGTTCGTGGGCGCGGGTCACGAAACGGCTCTGTGCTGCCGGATTCGGGTTCGGGGATTCGGGTTCCCAGGATGTGCCGCTCTAAAGACCCACGAAGAAGCGGCGTGTTGACTCCGAAACCTCTGCCCCCAGGCAGGACCAGGCCTCTTCAAGTCCTTCTGGTCCAAAGGCAAGAGTCTTCAACACGCTGCTCATAGGACTCTAAGCTTCAATTGTGGAGTTGTGACCTCAGCCTCCAAACGTCTCTGCCTTAGTCTGTCAAGTGCCACCTGTGCTTCAAGTTGCATTTTGCTTACACGGCCGCGTGACATGCAGTAGCAGCAACAAGACTCATACTAGTCGTGACAAATGTAGCAGTACTGACAAGCACTAGGATAGTATTGTAGTTGTAGTAGTATTACTGACCACAAACCAACGGCGAGAATGAGTATAGCAAAAAGCAGCAACCGAATCCCCGCGCAGCCAGATCAGCTTTCCCACCCTATACAAGCATATACAAGCCTTATATCAAAACAACCCATAGAAGCCATTCTGAAAAGCCCAGTCAGTCCGCACCCCCTTAGTCACAGAGCTCCGGGAACTCCTTCGCCATGACCATACGGCTCGGTGGAGCCCTGGCTTGCGTGCGGCCCAGAGTCAGTGACGTGACATCGCCCCGTGTCAAGCAGCGAATGATGGTTGCAGCATGCAGAAACCTAGACCCCAGCTGCAGAACGCACGTGCATGTCAGCTTTTCCCAGGCTCTGCGCTTAAATGGTGAGAGTATGACTACACATTGCCCGACCCAGAGGCGAGGAGCTCATCCAACCCTGTATGCTCGAAGAGATGTGCAACTCCGACAATACTGGCATCCGATCCTCGGTGTGACCTAAACCCGAAGCAGGCAGACTTGGTGTAGGCCAGGATCAGCACCCAGCAGAAGGCCCTTAAAGGAGAGAGTGCCAGCCCATGTCGTTGGCCTCTCCAACAGCCCTGCTGTGGCCGACCTCCCGTTCTGCGGAGGCATCGTTGCTCAGCCGAAGCGGTATGGGCCTTAATTATTAGAATTTGGGGTTTAAGGGTACAGGACCTATATTCAACATGATGCTAAGGGTTTCAGCCCTTGCAGTCTTATGAGTCGTCCCGACTCTTCCCAGTCTTTTATGCCAAAACTATGAAGGAGCCCCTAAACCCTAACCCAAAATCGAAAACTTCGACTACATGCGCTTGAGACCCTCCCTGCCCCCTGCCCCTGCCGTACCCCGTCCCTGGCACAATGGAGTGGAGCACATTGATGGGAGCTCGCCTCAAGTCCCTGAAGGTCCTACCTCCCAAGACCCCGAAGTAGAGCCTTTCCCGGGACCCTGCCACCCTAAACCCTAAACCCAAAAGAACCCCAGAGAAGCTCCAAAGCCGCAGTCTCGCGCGACGCTGCCCGGTGCCACTTCGCGAGGTCGCCGCTTGCCCAGAGGCCCCCCCTGGCCCTGTTGGGTCACGGCTTCGGTCCGATATCTTTCGGCTTTAACGGTTTAGGGCTAGGGGCCCAAGGGCTCTGGTGTTTCGGCACCCTGGAATCAAGATCTTGTGGTGAACTTGGGTTCGACGTCCCGCGGTAAGGAGCAAAGGTTCGGTGGCTTTGAAATTTCCACAATGGAGGACGAGGACCCTTCATCGTTCAGGGGGCTAAGGCTTCGGACTCTCGGAGGCCCTTGCGGAGCCTGCCCGAGCACTCGCCGCTGAAAGCGCGCGCGCGCGCAAGGAAACGGCTCATGAAACCAAGCCGAAGGATGTTGGAGCTGCGCCCATGCTCCCTTGCCCAGTCGTGTGATTCCCTTGCCGTCCCGAGACAGTTGTTCCCGTCCATCATGGCTGTCTTGAGCGGGTGACCGTTTTTGCAATTAAAATCTGCCCAAGCCTAGCGGGCTGATGCTGGGCCCTGATGCTGGGCCCAACAAACAAGGGCAGCATTCCTCGAGCTCTCTCTGCAAGCCCTGCACCCTCCTCTGTTGTGCCAGGTGCAGCAGGGTCCAAATCGCCGCATCTCTGAACGATTTGAAGAGTCGGAGACTTTAAGCGCCTAGGAATGTGGGGCTGGGGTTGCAGCGGGTTTTCTGGAGAACAGCAGCCTCAACCGTGGGTTTCCAGAGCTTCTGTCAGTTTTCAACCACTTGGATGTTTGGCAGCAAGAGGGACAACAAGAACGGCGCAGTACTCGTACCGTCCAAAGGCAACTCCAAGGCTCGGCAACCCAGGACAGCAAAAATAGTAGCAACCATGACCTTCATGATTCATAAACACATGATCAGGCATAATCAGCACAATATAAGAGCAAGAAAAAAGGCAAGCAGCACGCCTGCAAGCGCCATGGCGGTTGCAATCGTTTTCGTCCCCGTCCTCGTCGTCATGATGGTAGTGGCAGTTGCAGTGGCTCTGGTTGTAGTCCTCATACTGTACCGCAGTATCCAGAGAGCCCCCCGGCCGAGGATGGCGAAAAGTCTTGCGCTGTCCCTGCCTCCGCTGCTGCTGGGCTCACGGAGCAGGCTCGCGGGCCTCCACAGGGCACTTCGCGCTTCCCTCGGCTCCAGCCAATCATGAGACACGCGCACGTATACACACAGATTTGCGTGATACTTTTTTATGCGGGGTGATTCTCGTAAGGTATTCCAACACCATCTATGAGCTGCATCTACTGCCACATGCAGCAATAACAACATCCTGAAGTATTTGTACCATGGTAAGGGAGAAGGGATTCGACCTTCCCATGAATGTAAAGTTCCGGGCTGCCGTCTTGAAAGGCCCCCCTAAACCCTCTAGGCCCTAAACCTGTCCAGTTGTGGATGCCGATGCCCCAGCAGAGCCAAACCCTTCCTTGCCAGGCCAAGGCGGCGACTTTTAGAAGAAGCAGGCGGCTCGCGGGAGTCAGCAAGGGCCGCCATGGCACCAGACGCCATAAGAAGAAAACTAACAACTGAATGCAAACAGGGCTTTTCTCTTTTCCGACGCATCGTGTGTATGTGTTCTATACTTTTGCTATACATATCAAGTATTTCTATGTACACACAGGTTTGTTTAGGACGCTGGTGCTTCCCGCTTCACGTCTTGTGCATGCTCATGTTCCAGGTTTATTTTTAGGGTCGAATCATGGATTTCAGCCGGACGTCTGACGTTTGTAGGCTCAGAACTCAGATCAGATTCTCTGGTTAGCTGAAACTTGGCATCTCTGAAGTGGGAAGGGTGCATACCCCATGCCGACGACAACAATAAGGGCGGTAGCACAATCACAAGGCAAAGTCTGAAAGCACCGCGAACGACTGGAGGCACGATGCCGGATCCCGGCAACAAGCTGTGAGAAGCTAAAAGCTCAAGGCCCGCATGGTGCTAAAGTCATGGCCCCTTGTGCCTCCAGGTGTGGAGCTCGAAGTGCAGAGTCTGGGCTGATATTGCGCTCCTGCCCTGCGTTGTCAGAGTGTGAACGGATTACATATAGTTGAGGGCTAAAACATTTTTTTACCCTTCTACCGAGCAAGCCCGGTTTCTGCCCTCTTTCCGCAGGGGGCAGCGAAGCATCTTTAGCCGCAAATTGGAGACCTGTCGCAGCTCCAATGCATCGATCAGAGTGCTGAGCCAGGGAATCCTTGCATGGCCAGAGTACTTTTGCCTTCCATCTCCAACACCCAAAGCCCTAAATTTTAGCCCCCAGAGCCTTGTCTCAAATGCCCACTGAGGATCTCCCAGGTCGACGAGAAGTCCCTGGGCGACCGGGCTTCCGGCGATGCAGAGACGACTCTCGCCAGCCCAGAGCCTTGCTTTGGCTTCTTGAGAGGTTCAGACGTATGAGCTACAGATCATGTCCTTTCTTGTTGTTAGAAGGGCTTTGACATGTTTTCATGAAGCTCTTGTAAGGCATTGGTATATTTGTGTGGTGACGAAGGTTTGAGCTACAGCCAATATTCGGGATGACAGGGCCTCATTCTGGACGTAGGATTGCAATACTGGCGGTTGGGGCTCCTGCATGGGTTCTTGTCAAGGAACCAGCACCTTTTGTATTTGTGAGTAGTTCATACGTGGTGGGTTTCTGGAACCTAAGGTTTAGTCGTCCCTTTGTGGCCTTTGTGTGCGGAGGTTTCATTGTAGTGAAGATTTTGGTATTTTGCCCTGCAGCTACCTTATAACTGTGGAAAGGAAGCCCGATCGTGGCAAGAACTGTTTGTTGAATAGAACCCAGAAGCGGCCTGCTCGAGAGTGTACTATAGTGTACTCAGGAGACCCGGAGGTGGAGTTTCAGTACAGGGTTAAATTCTGCGTTACGATTGACACACTTCTCAGGAAAAGGAGCGTTTCTACTGTTTATTCTATGATCAGTGCAGATGCAAAGCTTTGCTAAAACGAGTTAGCTGTTTGGCTTGCTGGGAAGGGACGCAGGCATGATAGACGTTCCAAGTTATCGCATCCTGCATCCTTCGCTCGAGTACACTGCGCAGTCATCCCAAAGTCAGTGCCCACACTTCCCAATGCACGTGAGCACGCAGTATCGAGGTTGGTTCGCCTGTTGGCCACCGCCAAAGCCGATGCACCATGGCCTTTACTAATAGGTTCGTACATACCGACGGTCCCCCAAGCGTTGTTGTACTGCACGAAATGCAACTACACTCGAACATCTTCAACGGCGAACGACACTGTCTGTACAAGAGCTGTTCTGTACGACAGTGTCCCTTTCTCTCAATCCCACTCCCACGTTCGAGAGCATATAGAAAAATATAAATAACTAAATAAACATATATTCTTTTCAATATACACATATGGGGTCTCGCGCCGCGTGTCGGTACACCCCCGCTCCCATGGTCTCCCCCCCCGCCCACCCGCCCGCATGGTAAACACCCATACACCCGAAACCCTCGTGAGGGTCGTCACTTTTGTCTCAAAGGTGCCAACAGTCACAGGGATGGGGACCCTCGTGAGGGTTGTGACTTTGAAGCTATGCAACTTCGTGGCATGTCCAAAGTGGCGACACTCACCTGCATGGGCCGTGGTTTCGGTCTGCACCGCGCCCAGCTGCCGACCCTGAACCCTAAACCCTTTCATATCTATACACCTGTCAAAACACCTATAAAACCTAAACAACCCCACCACCCACACCACAAGAGGGGTGCGGGTGCAAACCCTAGACCCGAAACCCAGCACCTACCACCACACCACGGGGAGGGGGGAAAGGGCTTAAACACTGAACCTAAAATCCACAACCCACCACCACCACACACCACAGGGCGGGGAAGAGAGGGGGGGTTAAATAACCCAAAACCCACCACCACACCACAGGGGGACGAGTGTGGTTAAACAACCCAAAACCCACGACCACACCACAGCGCACAGCGGGGGGCCGGGGCGTGGGACAGCATGAGGCCACCACAAACCCACAGAAGGGCCGCGGCGGAGCACAGAGCGTGCTGGCACGCACCGCAGGCAGGCCACCTAAACCGTGAACAACCCCACCACCCACACCAAGGTTAAACACTAAACCTGAAACCCACAAACCACCACCACACCACACTACAGGGAATAACCCAAAACCCACACAGGGGGACAAGGGTTAATCAAGCCAAAACCCACGACCACGCCACAGCGGGGGGGCCGGGATGAGGCCACCCAGAGCCTCACAGCAGAGCCGCGGAATGTGCGGGGGGGGGGGGGTGTCGGGCGACGCTGCACCATATTTGTATACATAAAATGTAAATGCATATAATGTGTAAATACGTATGTGCGTGTGTGTGTGTGTGTGTACGATCAAACCCTTGAAGGAGGCCAGACTTGTTTTCTGCAGATGAAGGCCATTGTTACGAAAAATATTAGTTATTAGGTATAGGTCCTGTTTGCAGACTTTCGGTTGCGAGGGTTTCTCATATGCAGAGCCCGGAGGCACTGCTGGCGAGTCTCGACGACCCCTCGCGACGGCTTCTGCTCACTGCAGACCAGGCCGCGAGTGCCAAAGGTTCAGAGGGTCATGTTCAAGGATGCAGGGAAAGCAGCTGCCACGCTAGGACGGGGCTTGCATTCGGTGGAAGGTCACAGGGATGAAGCTTTGTGCAGAGTAGGCGGTACAAGTAGGTGTGAAGGCCGTCAGGTTGCAGATGCATGGTGTCAGGCTTGGGGTTTGTTCGCGTGTGCTTAATTTCGGTTCAGACTCCAGCCCAAGGTCGTCGACTGAAGCAAAGCCGGAGGGTGTTACTTCCTTCTCTAGGATACGTAGCACTGCTTCTGGAATCCTTTCTGCTGGCGATTGTGCCAAGAGATTTTTCTCCTGTCAGCAGCGGCCCTAGATTTCCCGCAGTCCTTATGGCACCGCTCAGAGGATTCCTGCTGGATTCCGTGAGGGAGTTGGGTCGGGATCTTTGGGAGTTCTGGCTTCCTTGCAGGTAGTCACCTATGAAGGCCAGATACGCGAGAAGCCCGAGAGCATGCAAGAGGCCACCTGGGGGAGTAGCGACGGGCATAGCTAAACTATTGATGATGTCTTTGTTGGACCAGGCAGACAACATGGGGGTATTGTGATACTGTCACAAATCGCTTCATCAGCAACATTATTATTGCTGTCAGCAACATCAGCATTGCCACTGCATCATCACCGCAGCTCGGCACTATCGCCCAGTTCATCTTCTCTGGTGTCACCGCGTGGTCATCGTCACGCTCCTTTGCCCTCAGTGCACCTTCTGTGCAGCTGGTTCTTATCTAAGCATTTAGAACAGCAGGCAGTGCGGGTGTTCATGCTGCATGCCCGAATTCTGTGAACGGACTAAGGATGGACAGTCTATGAGCAGATTTAACTAGTGGTAGTTATGGACGGCCTGTCTCGTTTAGTTGTAGCGGCAGCAGAGCACGGCTCAGTGAGACTGGGCTGCAGCAGCCAATGTGGTTCCTTGAACGGCATGCTAGAGCAAATTGATCAGAGGTGGCAGCTAGGACTGGTGGCAGTTCGCAGCGAGTATGATTCACACTGGCAGGGAAAGGGGTCGCTCATGCATGGTTCTATGGCGATTGCTTGATGCCATCCAGAGACGTCCGCCACGTCGCATCATCTTCGACCTGTGATGTATGTATCTGACGCGACGATAGAGATAACCGGATATTCGCACAACTTTGTTGCAGCCCTCAGCCTCTATCCTGAGACATCAGACTATCTAAGTCTAAATTCTTGCGCGAAGCCACCTTGTCAGGCACGAGCCTTCCTGGCCTCCTATGCCCTTGCGCCATGTCGGACGGCGGGGGCCCAAGGCAATCGGCGAATCGGGCTTGCAGGGTTGTGGTTTGGAGCGCTTTGGAGCTGTGCCACGGAACTCCTTGCTTGGAGAAGCTCCAAGTCTCGCCTGGGGAGATCGGATGCGCGGCACCGGCGGATAGCCGAGTCTGCAAAGCCGAACATCTAGCCCTGTAGACACCCTAGCACCCCCCCTTTGATCTTGGGCACCTGAAGCCCTTGCACCAGGATACTTGACGAAGCTGCTTTTTGATCTTCGGCATGATAACACGTCCATGCGCAGGCTTCATACGGAAGAGGCAGAAGTTCATTGCCCTGATCATGTCTTGCAGAAGCCGTGGGCGGACTTTTGGCCAGGTCGGGGCTCTTTGCCTCCACGACCTCTCCTCGCGACAGCGAGTCGTGGGAGTGCAGGCGTGGGCTGCAAAGCATCGTGATGCGATCGGTATCGATACGCAGGGGAACTCTATGACACTGAAGCCAAGTGCAAAAGATGGGTTCAGCACTGCGCAGAGATTGCCCCGCTTTGTCTTCAAGCATTCGAGCACCATTTAGCAACTTGCTGGCTGCAGCCAGCTCCCTAGGCACTGAAACCCTGAACCATGATCCTCTGAGCTTGAATCTGTGACAAATGCCACAAGCACATGGCCCCATGGCCTCCCAGCACGGAACCCCGAGAAGCGGTCAGATGATTTTGCAGAAGAAAGCCTCCAATAGTGTTGTCATTGATCTTTAGATGGATAGGCATGATCCTTAGGATAATAACCTTTGCCTCCCCTTCCGAAAACCCCCCACCCTAGAAAGCAACTATGAAATAGACAGCCAAGGGTCAAAATAATCCGCAGGACCTAGAAAGGGCTTGCGATCCAACTCAGTAGGATGCACCGCCCGCAGGTGGCAGACATTTTCTTCAAGCCAAGCATCGCCAGCGAGGACTCTAGCTGCCCCAATGTCCATAGGAGACACTCGGCGCTGCCTAGCGGTTGGCATTGTCACAGTGGCTGCCTGATTGTGCTGCTTGTCGAAGAAGATGTGTGATCGACATGCCCGCTGGCTGACCTCCGCCTCTGTCGAATTCCAGGATGTTCTCACTGAGCTTGAGAGCGAGAGCGCGCTGCTAGACTGTGCCGGCAGCTGGGCCTTCAAGTTGAAGCGAGGGATGCAGTTGGGTTTGGAGGGTTCGAAGTGGAGTCTGTGAAGAGCCTTCGGACTGGGAAGAACACTGGGCGATGCGTCTTGGGCTGAGAACCTCACCTTTCATACATTCAAAGTCCCTGAGCTGGCGATGAGCGCCGCTACCAGCATGTGCCAAGTTCCCAAGAAAGTTGTCCTTAAGGTGCGTTGATGGTGGAGCACCCGCTGATAGAGTGCCACGTCGATCGGGTGGAAGGCGCAGGGGGGTCAGGGTCCGGCCTTTGTTATTTCCGCAGCTGCCCTTCCTGCTGACGTGCATGTATCAAGGCGCAACTGCTTGCCGGTTGCCACCTTACGTTTCCCTGAACGCAAAGCTCCACTAGACAGACAACTTGAAGCCGGATCCCAAGCAACCGAAGCACCGAATCAACTCGGCTTCCAGGTGGCTTGGACTCCGTCCAAGGTCTCTCGCTGCCGTTGCTGCGGGACCTTTGGGGGCAGCTCCAGGCGGATCGCTCATGATCCGTTACTGTACATCGGGCTCTCAGTTTGGGCTTGAGGGGTTGACAGCCCTAAACCCGAAACCCTAAATACTAAACCCCTACTCTAAGCCCAGCATGCCGATGGTCTTACAAGCTTTGCCAACTGCCAGGACGGTGGCGGCCAAGTCTCCATGAAGAGCCCCTGAGAGGGCCCGGACCATGCGCTATTGAGGTTGCGGCTGCATGGAGCGGCGATTGCTTCGTAAACTCCTAGCCCCCAGGCCTCTAATTCGGGTTTCGGGTTCTGCGCACCTGCTTGCAACAAGCCTCTCTTGCATGGCGGGGCTGCTTCTCCACCAGACAAAGCTATAAACCAGTCGTCCTCAAGCCCTAAACCCTGAAACGTTCAACTGGTCGAAAGAGCGATCACAAGATGTCAAGTGTTGTCTGCGACTCAAGAAGAGCAGTTGGTGCATCCTCGCCGCTGGAAAAACGATGATGCGAGATTTTCCATGTTCCGCCGCTGTCAACCCAACCTCATACATCCTTGACGTCCATCTTGGAAGAGAAGCGTCAGATGAAGTCGAGATAATCTCATGTCGGCAGACTTGCAAACTCTGTTGAATGCACCAGAACGGGCAGTCGAAGCGAGATGATGCAAGCATAGTTCTGTGCTTCACTCCAGTCCTTCATAACGTTTCATCCGCAGTCTGACACTTGGCCAAGGCCCAGCGACTGCGAATTCAACACCCGCTGTGCTCGGCTTAGACTTCCATTCTCTGTGTGCAACTTCCATCCCGGGTGTAAGCACCGTCTCCTTCTGTGCATTTATTGGGCATAGAGCCTGCAGTTCGGAGCAGAGTCTTCTCGGAAAGGAGCGGCAGAGGCATTGAGGCCGGAGTTCCGTCTAAGTTTCACTCGCCCCCTTTCTTCTGCTTGCTCAAGCACATTCTTTGAGGTCTCCCACACCAGCAGTCATATCTGGAGCCCGAGGAAAAGCTGCACACTTCTAGCCAGCCGGCAGTGGGAGCTCCAGGCCCGAGGGGCCGTCGTTTTACACAAGACTTTTGGGTGGAGCGTGGAAGGATGCAGATACTTTGAACGTCAAGGATGCAGTGCTGTTTACCATGTGGTGCATAGTGAGCACAAGCTTTGGGTCGAGATGCGCAAGACCGATTGTACGACAAGTTGTCGCCAGCATGCTTCAAGTCAGACAGAAACATGTACCGGGAATGTACCGGTAGAAGTAATGGATGGAACGAAATAACAGCACCAACGACAACTAACATCGCAACAGAAGCAACATAATCAACCGCTGCGATCACAACCGCAGCCGCAGTTGCCACATTACTACCCTTACTACTCTTGCTACTCTTGCTACTCTTACTACTCTTACTACTCTTACTACTCTTACTGCTCTTGCTGCTCTTAATACTCTTACTACTCTTACTACTCTCGCTACCCTTACTACTCTTACTGCTCTTACTGCTGTTACTACTCTTACTACTCTTATTATTCTTCCTACTACTCCTACTACTACTACTACTACTACTACTACGACTACTACTACGACGACTACTACTACTACTACTACTACTACTAGATCGGAAGAGCACAC
>CAJNDV010012224.1:70452-98595 GCA_905221635.1 Symbiodinium sp. CCMP2456
GTTGTTGTTGTGTTTTGTTTGTTGTTATTCTTGTTGTTCTTCTTGTTGTTGTTGTTGGTTGTTGTTGTTGATGTTGTTGTTGGTGGTGGTGGAGGCGGGGGAGGAGTTGTTGCCTGAACCAGTGCATTCGCTGCCATCGCTCGGTCCGAAGCAGCTGGCCTGCTAGATTAGGAAGGCTTGAAATGCCTTGTATTTGCCTGGGCGGACAGGTCAACCTGCCTGTGCTGATTAGCTTAGGCCTGGAATCGCAGTCATTCGTGCCAGATTCGGGCTCAGCAGTTGTTTTCTGAGCCGTGCCATCAACAGAGACCTGCTCACAGCCTGGGCGCTTCAGAGGGGGATGCCTCAGTTGTCTTTGAAAACAAAAACCGAACCAACCCATTCTGCGCTGCGAATTGCCATGGCCACTGCGATTGGACACGGCGACAAGGACCCGCAAGGGGTGGATCGCAGAATGTACTCTGTACCCCAGCTCAGGAGTCCAGCTTTGCCATGCAGATCTTGGAGTCCTAACTTTAAACTAATGAAGTCTACACGGAGTACCGTTGGAGGTCTGTCCTTGAGCTTGTGCTGAGCCACTGCTGAAAGGACGTTGAACTTGGCCCTGAGCCTCTTGACAGCAGCGTTCATTGGCAGCGGAAGTTGTTCCGCGGGGAAGATGTGGGGCTGCTAAGGCGAGCAGACGGGCTGAAAAAAGTGCCCGAGGTGATCCCCGAGGGATCTCGATGGCGACACTTGGAGCGCAAGGAAAGATGCAAAGTTGAGCTGGAGAGCCGATTTTTGCATCCGGTGCTCCATCCAAGCGGACTGGGAGTGATGCTACAAAAGAGCCTGTAACGCTGTAGCAACTTAATCTTTTTGGAGCTTGCTCCAGCCATTCCACTCCCAGTTACTAGTGGGCATCAAATACAGATTTGAGCAGACCTTCGCTTGAAGCGTTGTGCAGCATACAAACTCAAGGACTCAATCAGGAGTGTGTGCGCCACGAGAGCGCATACCAGAACGTTCACCAGATTTTGGCAATCTTGAGAGACGTGTTGGCAGAATGGCATCGGTCAAGGTCAATCACTTTTTGATCTGACTCTGGCTTTGGAGATTTCCGCCTATTCCCGGTGCCTTCCTTTCGTTTTCTTTCGCTCAGGACTGGTGGCACTAGGCATGAGCCTTTGTCTCTTCCACCTCCTCGCAACGTACCCGCTTCCAGGCCATCTGTGCAAGTAGTGCGACTGTGACAGGGTCAAGGCCATGCAATTAACTCCTGGAGCAGAAGCTTGGATGATGCACATACTGCCGCAAATCCGCAAGTCGGTTGCGGTGGGATGTCGATCAGCCAGAAGCCTGCAATTTTCAAGACATCCATGCAAAACTCTACTATATCTCCAGAACGGACAGTATGAACCCCTCATGGATTGACCGTCCATGCACCTGTCTCAGACGAGCTCGTGTTCACCGTCCCGGTGAATCGACCGCAGCTTGGCGGCGGTGAATAGCTCACTCTCTCACTCATTCTGTCTCTCTCTCTCTCTCTCTGTCTCTCTCTCTCTCTCTCGATCGCACACAGACACAGAGACAGAGACCTACACGGAGACACACACACACAGAGACACAGAGACACACAGACACACAGACACACGGACACACGGACACAGACCAACACAGACACGCACACACACACTTGACCAAATTGGTCGGCAGGCCCCGAGTCGTCATGGCGAATCGAATGCATCACTCAGAATCTAATCAATAATATCGGAGTGCCTTATACCTCATGCCTTGCACATGCCGCAATATGTATAAAGCAGACTTGCTCAACACGAGTGAATGCAGCTGCAACTGATAGGACAAGACGAAAGACAAACACAGGAGCAGGACATGAAGTGGCGATGAATTTTGGTGCGTAAGCATGCCAGACACCAGGAACGGCATGCAAAAACTGATGATCCGTGGGGGTAGGTGCTGCCCCGGTGTGCCAGACTCAAGGAATGGCACACCAAACGAGATGAAAAAGGTAAAGTGCATCCCGCAGCTGTCCACGCTGGGACCCAGGGCGGATGAGCGCTCCCTCTGTCCCCTGCTGAAACTCTCAAACGACTCGTTACGTCGATCATGCAGAGCTAACCACATGCCCTTTGAAACAGGGCACACGCACATACACACATACACACATACACAGACTTAGACACACACACACAGAGACACAGAAACACACACACACACATACACACAACCATGCACACACACAACCACCCACACACACACACACACAGATGTCTCCGCGAATTGAACGGCTCCGCGATCTTTTCGAGCCTTTGCAGGTATCACCACATGCGTCTCACGGTCTTCTTTGGCTTTGGCATCCCCTTCCTCATGCAAGGAGAGCTGGAAGGGGCTCAAGTCCTTGAGGGGTGCTGCGTCTGCTTCGTTTCTGTGTCGTCCCCAGACGCTTGCATGGCGTCGAAGGACATGGGAAGACTCGCTTGCGACTGCAGCCCTTGCTTGCGATGCTCATCTTCTGGTGGCCTGTGCTGCACTTGTGTTGACTTTCTTGCCTGAGAAGCTGCTGGAGAGGTAGCCATGCACCGGCATCAGTTGTCGCGTCAACGTTAAGCCTGACGGTGAGCTTTGCCTTCTACATGACTCGCACGAAAGGCTCACGCTTCAAAGTATCCTTCTCGTCATTATCGGCATGTGGCTGCATCCCGGCTGCACTCTGCGATTGGCAAATCGTGGCCACATAACATAAGTTTATTCGTTTTCCTGAGGGGAGCCTGCAAAATGGAGGGTTACGGGTAAAGTGTGCCAGGAAAGGTGGACCATGAAATCCAACCCCGCAAAATGTTACAGTACTACGACACCTGCGCGCAAGGCAGCTGAGCCTGGCAATTGCACTGCTGCCTGGCCTTTACAGAGATGTTCTGTTCCTTTCGTGCTTCTGAAAGGCAGGGCTCATGATCTGGATCCAGGGTTGGTAGTGGGACGACAGGATCAGCTCTGCCCATAGCGTTGATGCTGCCTGTGCATCCACCTGCATGCGGCAAGAGCATCTGCTACTGTACAAGGCTTCTTGCCGTGATAGTCCTGGCCTGGCCCGTTCTTCGTTCTACAGCCTCTTGGGTGGCAAAGCCATCGGAAGCGCAGGGCGCTTGTAGAGTCTTGTGTGGGTTCAGTTTGGGGATCTAACTGCAGTAATCAGTTCCTGCATTGAAGTGTGCTCTGTAGAACCCCTCAGCTCCCGACACGTGGAGGTCCCAAACCTGCAACTGCCGTAAGCCTAAACGCAACATCCGAAACCCCAAAAGAGGAGTGGATTGGGGACTTCGGACGCGGAGCTTACCGACACCTCCGAGATTCGAACACTGCGATTCCTGTGAAGAGCCTTGGTCATCAACTTTATGTTCGATACCGGATGTTGGTGTTCCCGAGTTTCGCCGCAAGGCAATGCAACCACGAACTGTGATGAACCGATGGTGTTTGAACACATCACTTTGTCACTTAGGGGACCCAGCACTGAGATTTTGCGGCCGCCGAGTTTTGTCTGAGTTTAGGCAGGGTGCAGCTTGAAACTGTAAAGATCTGTATAGTGTAAAGAGGCCCTGCTTAATCCCTTCCTCGATCAGCCGTCCAAAGAAGCCGTGCGATCTTTCTGCTTCTTAGTACCATGTCTTCTTCGATTCTCAAGAAACATGAACATCGAGGATTTTTACTGCCATGGCTTCTCTACTTGTTTCTCTTTTTGCTGCTGTTGTTGTTGTCATCCTTGTCCTGCTCGGCCCCTTGAGTCAGCAGATTTGTATCGGAGGAAAACTGAAGCTCTGCGCTTTTTCAAAGAGCTTTCAGCAAAGGGATGAGTTTTAAAAGTCACGAGCCATTCGAACGGAAGCCCTTGAGTCACGTAGTGCAGGATCTACACCCTGATCTTCTCCCTCTTTCCCTTCGGCCTCATCATGCCCATCTTCGGGCCCTGGGAGCGAGTGCAGCTCTGGGTGCGATGGAGGCCGGTGAGAGAGGCATTGAACAGAGCAGCAAAAAAACACGGCAGAAGGAGCAAAAAGGAGGCAACGCAACGACCAAGGCCCAAAGCGCAACTTCCAGTCCTGCATGATCTGATGCTGCTCGATCATTTATGGCTAGAAGTGCACGTGTACATACAGGCGTTCGTACATGCATACGTGCATGCACAAGTACATTCAGATTCAGATAGACACATACGCATGCACACACGCAGAGAAGTAAATGCTTACATACATCTTGGACATTGTCTATCACTTGACCCAGGCTGTCAGCAACTATCGTACGTCGATAGGTCGTATATGCTTGTGCGATATTGTACATTGACAACTTCTTCTCGCCGCAGGCCATATAATGTCGAAGCTGAGCTTCTTTGGCGTGGGACCTTCGCCACTTTCTTCCTGTCGTTCTTCTTCACGGCTGCAAACCCAAAGGCCGCGTCCCACCCGTAGTACTCAATGCCATCAGAGTACTAGAGTAGACAGAAAATCAACGCAGTGTTAACCTTTTTGGTAACACCCGTCTTGAATGTACGGCAATGGTAACAGTACGTGCAGGGTAAATAAAGACAAAGCAAGGCAAGACCAGGAACACCGTTCCAAGGGAGTGTCAACTTTCTGATGACAGAGCGAGCTACAGAGACAACATCATATGTAACTTCAAAGGCCGCAAGGACACGTAGAACCACGAGCAGATTAACAGTAGTGGACTCCTATAATGAGGATTCTAGAAGGAGTAGTAGTAGTAGTAGTAGTAGTAGTAGTAGTAGCCAGTAGCAAGTAGCAGACGTAGTAGTGGTCGTAGTAGCAGTAGTGTAGTAGTGGTAGTAGTAGCAGTAGTAGTAGTAGTAGTAGTAGTAGTAGTAGTTGTTGTTGCTGTTTTAGAAGCGAGCTATGGCAGTGGGGGCAGGTGGCAGCAGCAGTGATGGTAGCAGACGCTAAACATAGTTAATAGTATTGTGCTGCAAATGTAGGAAGCAGCAATCGACATGTTAAACATCAAGACTCAAGAGGCACCTACTGCCAGGTGAACAACGCGATCGTGGCGTTTTTCGCTGCACATGGCATATGTCACAGCATCTCCATGTTCTTTGATAACCGACGCGCGGCACAATCGGGAACCGGTCCGCTTGTAAACCAGCGCTCTTCTAGACGTCGAGCCATCCCTGCCAGAGCTAATTAGTAGCAGAGGCCTTCGGAGCCACTTTCTTGAACCGTTTGATGTCCGCAAGTGCTTGAGTTTTGCAGCCGTACATCAGCAACACCCGAAAAGCCGACATGCAGCATGTTGCCCTCCCTTCGTCTCAGGAATCACGCCGACCTACGGCAATGAGAATGTGGAGCATCTGCTTGAGATTTCACTTTTCATGGCCGCATGGCAACCTTGACAAGAAATCCACAGGCTGTAACTGGCGTTGCTATCGCCTGCCCGACTCCCCGACACAAAGAAAGAACGAAAGCAAGAACGACATAAAGAACAAAGGTGCAGAAAGTAGGACAGAAAGATTGCCTTGACGTGATCAAGGCAAGCAGTTCGACAGAAATACGAACAGCTAGTTGAAGTCAGTAAGAAGGAGGTTCAAACATTGGAAAGACCCGAACAAGCAAGGAAGGAACCCAACAATCACAACGAAAGGCCACGATAAAGCAACGGCAAACGCAGTGATGCTGGTACTGAGCCGAACATTGTCTTCTACACTACAGTGTGTTTGCCTCTTCGTACAACATACTGTAGAATCAACACAACACCGCAAACCCTAACTTTACGCCCAAGCACGCCACAGCTAAGAGTCCTAAAACTACAGACTCGACGAGACGGTCACGCGTGGTGGTACCTGCAGTGGCAGCAGGAGTGTAGCGGTAGCAACAGTCATAGTAGTCGTCGTCGTAATGGTCGTAGTCGTGATCGCAGTCGCAGTCGTTGTCGTCGTGGTCGTAGTCGTGGTAGCATTTTGGTGTAGTTGCAGTTTAGGGAGAGCTGTATGATCTGAGACTCCGGTAGCTGAGAAAGCCACGCCCATCATTGTTAAACGCGCCAGTGGCAATCGGAATGCAAGCTCCAAACATTCCGAGTCCCGAAACTTGACAGAAACCTGAACTGCTCTTCTGAACTCTAGGTCACCATCCTCTATATTGCAAATCTTGCAGTCTACATTAACAGTTGAGGTAGAGCAATTCAGTCTAAACTTGATACAGCTGTTGTTGTGGTGGTGGGTTCACTGGCGAACGAGATCGGTTCTGGTTGTAGCGATGTCGGTATGATGAGGGTGTCCATGACGCACAACATGGCATCTTATCGCCTTCAAGCAACTTAGCCAGCGCTGCAAACCAGATTCCACGCGTCGAATAGGTAGGCTGTTAAAGCGAGGAAACCCGAATTTCCGCCAGAGATATGCTTGCACACGGTCTACGTCGCAGTCCTGTGAAGTTACATCCCGCCGGCCAGCGCCCACCTGAACATTTCCGGGTTCACCGGATTCCCAGTGGCTCCCAGTTTCTATGTGCTCCCAGGTCCTTGGCTTGGGTCACTGCCTCGTGGGGAGGTATGTTTGGTTCTGAGACGCTCGCGACATGGCTTTCGAGAATCCTGAGTCATAGTCATGGTGGTGGCGAACAACAACGACAGCGTTCAGATGAAGTTAAAATCTAGATTTCAGGAGTAGATTTCATGACGAGCGGAGGGTTGGGTACCCGAAATGTCTATCCTGACTTCGACGAGTATGGTTCTATAACTTCCCCGGTATTGACATGCATCTCGTGTTCTTCTTGATGCCTCTGATCTGGCATTGATCTACAGTCTTTACTTCTATGAGCTGGAAGATCTTCAGGCATCGGGTCTTCCATATTCAGTTTCCTGCAAATTCCTCAGTTCTTTCTCGACGAACTCATTTGCGAAATTTTCCTTCCCAGCAAGAAGCCGGGTTTGTGTGTTTGATGGGAAAACGATCAGAGGAAGAAGCAGCGACCTTCTGAGATGGGCAAGTCTGCAGGTATGGTAGTCCTTGTTTGCCTACTTGGCTGATCTTGAGAGCCACAAGACATTGGCATGCCTGCCGCGTGCAGTCTCACAGGCCTCAACAGTCCTGGAAACAGGCTGAACGTCACGGCGGTTTTGCGTTCGGAGGGTCTTTTAATTAGCCCGCTGACGCACGCTTTTGTCTCCAATTGCCTCATTCACACCACAAAATCTGTGGGTGAACGAGGTGCTTGAAGCACACATTGTCTTGCAATTCTGCACGTTTTCACGTGGGAACCGCTGGACTCTCGAAACAACATCCGAGGCCGGCAGAGCCCCATCGACACGAAACTTTGCGCCCTACATATTGCACCTGGTGTGCATATCCGGGTGTATAGTACCGGGCAAGGTAGCCGAGCAAAGACGGTCGTTGTGCAGCGGCTCGTGCTAAAAAGGTGCAACGTCTGCCTCATGCCTCATAGACATGCATGATGAACCCAGGCTGCCGCTGCTCTGTTAAGAGCTTGCTTTTCGATGCGCCAAGGGCCAGCTTTCAATCGGGGGCCTGACTCTTCCTCTGTCCATCAGCCCAAAGGCGAAAATCGACGAGAGCTCCTTTGATCGTCCTCACCACAGTAGTCTTGGTCTTGAAGTCCTGAAGAAACTCAACACCCAAACACCGAGGAGCCCCGTGGCCGGTACCGATGTTGCATCGTAGTCGTTCTTAGGTGAAGGTTCGAAGACCCGCAGCGAAGACCAAGTGCCTCAAAGCCGCCTTCGGAGGCTTCGAGCCCTGGTCAATCGCGCTGCCCGTGTTTCGGAGGCCATAGCCGCTTGCGATGCGGACAGGGCCGTGTAGAGCTAAATTCGAAATTGAATCAATGGTTAGGATGATGAAGGGGTATACGGTTGGAGGGCATTCCACGACAATTGACCTCTTGCCGTAAGGAGTTTTGCTGTAGATCATTTTCTGTCTTACCGCACAGTACAGTTTGCCCACTGATTCTAGCGATGTTTCTGGGTTTCCTAAAGAGATTCAGCAGTGAGGTTTCTCAACATTGCAACGAAGTGAAGCCACAAAGCCTTGTGCTTCAAGACAGAGCTGCTAGAGTCGCTGTTAGTTGACGAGCATGCCGGAGCAGGATGCATGAGTATGAGCCCACCTTTCGTGCCACGATAGAGCGCTCATCAGGCCATTGTTCCCGATGCAGAATCACATCATCCAGGCGGGTGCTCGCTGGCTCTGAGTGCCACAAGTACGAATGGGCCGCGAATGTGAAAGCTCGACAGGAGTGTGAGGTCGACAGATCTGAAAGCCTGCTTCTGAGGTAACTTCACCGACACTCACCAAGGAGCGGTGTGAGTTCTTGCCCGACTAACTTGCGAGATACTGCCGCTCACGGCACTCCGTGAGCCACTGCTTGGCCTGGCCTTTGGACAAGGTCAGGACCTTGGCCCAAACCTCAGCCCCAAAGTGCTCCAATCGCACATTACTCTCCTAAGACAAAGCTCCACCTCCTTACTTGCAGAAAGCCTCAGGCGCCCCTTCTTTAGACAGAATTACCCTAATCCCGGAGCGTCGAATCCAGCACTTGCTCTGTTGGCTTGGGGTTACTATTTACCACTTGTTCGAACTCCAACACCCGCACCAAAGTAAGGCCAAAACCCTGGAGACTAAGCCGATGAAGCCCTCGCACGTTCAAACCCAAATCACCGCACGAAGAGCTCCGAGCCTCAACCCCAAGCCAGGGCCAGGGTTGTCTTGAGGAGCTTATACGAGCTTTTGAGAAGCGACCGGGACAGCCGGGCCCTTAGACGTGATGCTAACTAGCGGGTATTTGGGGGTTCCAGGGCCTACGCCGGCCTACGCTTTAAGGTGACAGGCCGTAAGCTGTTGGCCTCTCTGAGATCTGTTTTTTTAAAGGGGTTCGGGGGGGGCCTGTGATAGGGCTCTCTTGTGCTCCCGGCCTTGGCGCCTAAAGGGGCTTGAAGGCTTGCTCTTTATGCTCTCAGCCTGTTCAGGTCCCAAAGATTTTTGATCGGTGCTGGTGCCCGGATTTAGAGCTTGCGGATCAGGTTGAGGAATTTCTGGCTGGCAAACAGCTTTGGAGGGCTCGGCAAGTCAGCGGATTTGGGCTTAGCCTGAACTGGAACAACGGCCCATGGGCGGAAAGTGTTGGAGAATCGCTTGGGGCTCTGTCTGCCTGCTTTGTTCGGACGTAGAAAGCTCGAAAGATAGGCTCATCTAGTGCGACCTGTTGCCATTGACTGTTAGCTGAATCATCAATTTCCGTGGAGCTTGGTGTGGTTCCACTCGCATGAGGAACTACGTCAGCCTCTTCCTGCATAAGCAGGCTTGGTGATCGAAGTTGTCGGCGTAGTTGAGGGTGCATCGCTTTCGCTTCGGGACTGTCGTGTTCACGGATGTAGCCTCTGATGACCTCGGACGACTTGTGATAAGCACAAGGATGTTAGGACCGCAGGAAGTGAGAGAAGGCAACCCCCTAAAATCCCAGAGTGACTTCTTCGGCTTGTGTCCCGCAGTGGTGGCGTTTCCTGATTACAGCCTCCATGACCTCATTAGATATCCTCTGCCTATGCTACATGCTACATGTCAGATGCATGAAAATGCACTGCACATCTGGTGGAAGATCTTTGGACCTTGGAATGTAGATAAAGGGCACGAGGAATAATGATAGAAGGGAGGGCGAACTTGACCTTCTGTGCAAGATCTAATCAATGTAGATTCAGGCTAAGAGGCTAAGAGGCAGAAGCATACAAGGAAAGGAGGAAGTCATCCGTCTCATGCAGTAGGTTCGTATGTTTTATAGGATCGGGATGAACCTCATGCTTGAGCTAGGTGCCGCCCGCTTTTGAGATGCCGGAGAAGCGGGAAGAAGGTGACGAGGCGGGGCAGCAGAAAGGTCAGTTGATGAAGTCGCGCAAGACGGGAGGGCTCCAAACCGATTCATGCAATGCAGTAGCAGTAGCGGAGACCTTGACGGCCCAGCACTCATCTGTGAACGTGTCGAAAGGTACGTAAGGTTGGAAAGCTGATACCTGCGAAATTGGTGTTTGGCAAGCGGGCCACATGTGGCACCGAACCCCAAACCTCCACGAACGCATAAGGATCCCACAAAGAGGGTTTCTGCAATTCCCATATACCCCGAAGAAAGGTCGGATCCTTGTCTCGAGGAGTGTTTTCGGGCACCTACCATCTGCAGTTGTTCTTTTGTCCTGAAAATGCAGGGAAAGTACACGGGCGACTGGACGGAGTGAGCTTAAGATTGATGTGACATGCTCACCCGAAATGCATCTTGCATGTTCTCAACGAATCCCCGAATTCGTGGGACAGGGTGGGGTGCGTGTGCCAAAGACACTGCTGTAAATCCGCATCAGCACAGACGAGGATCACACGCGGGAGGTGGAGATGCGATTCTGTGCATAAGTTCTTATCGCTGCAGGTATGGAATATGAGGCACGGACAGGCCACGTCTTGAAGGTCTATACACACAAGGACCCCGAGCGGCACCTGGACTCATGAAACGACCCCAGGTGCTGAACAAGACCCTAAACCCAAGCCCCTTGAGACTTGCGACCTAAACAAAGAAAGAATCGAACCTTTCCGACTCCCATCTTGGGCTTTGCAGGCGGGCGAAGGGGCGGAAGGGCAAGTCCCGCAGGTCCAAGCGACCGCGGAGTTGGAGGATGCCAAGAAACGGCCACGCCTTGTTTCGGGGTACGGGCTTAAACAGTTGAAGTTAAAATGTTTGAAGGCTTCTACAGGCCTTGCTGTAGGATTTGGGGGTTGGCAGGGCGAAGGGGTGGATTTTTAGTGTTCGGTTCATGGAGTCTTCGAGCTTTGGCCTGATGAGCTTAGATAATCAGGTGCCGTCACAGGGAACGTATTTGTAAGTAGCCTGGAGGTGGCTGCAAGCAAGCAAGGTGTTTCGGTTCTGGAGCTGCAGTCTTGGATGTTGAAGCGGCTCATAGGGGGTTCGACTTTTCAAGTACAGTCGGAGTTTGAGCAAGGTGGACAAGGTTGACCGAAACTTCGGATATCTTCAGAGTCCCCGAACGTGTGCCGGACTTTGGACATGTTGTGCTTCTTGGATTCAGCACTTAGGGTTGCGTGTTTGGCGTAATCATAGCAGGAAGCAACAGTGCTGGTAAGGTAGTAAGGAAAGCCCAGGAAACTAGCATCAACATTCTGCTTACGGTCATGGCCAGTGAGGGCTAAGGCATCACGTACTAGTAAGTATAATGACAACACTGTGGCAATACTCGCACTAGCAGTAGCAATGGTGCGAGTGACAGCACAACCTAAACCCCAAGCCATAAAAGTCCCCAACCCTCTTCACCCTAAAGCTACACAGATACGTTGTACAGGATGGATCCGTCCATGAATCCTGTGAGGAGCTGGGCAGCGAGAATCCCATGGAAGTGCTCTGCAGGGTCGGCACTCGTGCCAAAGTCATGCAGGCCACGGGATCCAAGCTTTCATATTTGAGGGTTTCGAGTTTAGGGGTTTGACTGACAGGCTGCCAAAATGCGCTACTTTCCGTTCGGATTTCGCTAGCTTAATTGGAACTGATAGCAGGGTATATCTTGAGAGAGTCGCTCAAGTGGTGCTACTGTTGGCATGACTTTTCTATTGCAACGTTCAAAAGTGCTCTTCTTGCTGCTAAATCGCTCGTCAAGCAGCATAGCCGGCTCAGGCAATGCCCGTCGTGTCTCAGTCGGGCCAACAGGCTGGGGCCAGGCTTAGGGTGTTGCTGGTAAGTTGATGTTTGTCTGCCAGAGGTCTTTTTTCTGTTATGTTTCAGAGGTCCTGACAGGATGGGTAGCAGCATGGTGCAAGGTGGGCTTGCAGATGCTGGTCAACGGCTTTGCCCTCAGATTGCCGGGACGACGCCGCCGGTTTACTTTGCTTCGGCTTTGACGCGTTAATAAGGCTCCAGCTTTTTTTTTTCGTTTGCAGGTTGAAGGTTGGAAACCAACATGCCCTATCAAGTGTTGGGATTTGCCAGATCCTGGCTCTTCAAAGCAGACATCCGGGACCCATGAGTTCTGAAGGTATCGACATCGTTCGCATGGAGGAGGTTCTTCAAAAGGGTCCACCCCTGCAGGCAAAGGGGCGGCGAGGAAATCTATTGGATAGGGGGCAAAAAAGTGCAGCTGATATAGCTTTCACTCCGGAACTCCTGAATCCGGCACTGTCAAGTCCGGGCTTCCCGAAGCAGCTCGTGTTCCTTGCTGCTGGTGCTAGTATGCATGGTAGAGCGCAGTTTCACGTGTACGGTGGCAGGATCTCCCTAGCCCTAGCCTATAGCCCTTCTATGTGCACTCGAGGCTTTCACATAAGGGTTGCTGTCCCCATCAGCTGCCAGGTCAAGATCTCGCAGGTGAAGTACGAAAACGAAGATCCTCCGGACATGCAGAGAAGAGCTATTAGATTCAGGTTTCGCAGCTTGGGGCAGGTAGAATCGATGCTTTCGGGGGCAGTGACTAGCGCCCGTCGCTCTTCCAGCCTGCTCGACTGCTAGACTCTGACTTGTCTTGCGACTCCAAGACATCCCTGAGGCTATTAAAGGTTTCTCCCTGCAGGCTACCAACAAATGCTGCCTTTGCTCCGAAGGACGACATGCTCAAGGCCACCATGAACGAGACAATGCAGACCATCAAGGCTGGGAATCCCTGGTACTCGTATTTCGGGTGTGGTGATGGTGATGTTGATTACAAACTATGTTCCGTCAAGTCTTATGAGACTATGAAATGCGCTTATTGCAGCTATCATATGGCATAGCAGTGGGATTTATCTAGTCGGACTTCGGGCAGTCCCTCTCGTTTCTTGCATTTAACTTCGGGCGATTTATCAGATTAGTTTCGTTGATGCTCTTGTCGAAGATGCCCGGAGAAGTTTCCCCCAAAGCGCACAACTTCAGAGCCTCCGTTTGAATTCCGGAGCTATCGATACCGCAGACGGAGCGTGCAGGACTTCCCGAGCCGCCCTTTTCACTCCTTGGCTCTGGTTTGGCGCAATTGAAGAAGCCCTCACATCAGTAGCATAGGGTTGCATAGAGACCCCACATACAAGGATCCTTGAAGTACAAGAGGTCTTCTGAAGCTCTGAAATCTGAAACTCCTCCGTGTCACCAGCACCATGTGCTTGTGCGCGCGTGCAGTCAGGAGATCATGAAGGTCAACCCAGGTTTCCGCCAATGGCTCAGTCACGACCATTCTACGACATTGCCGCATTGGTAGCTATGATCCAGTCGCGCAATTTCCTTTCAGAAAGTAAGCTTTTGTCTTGGGCGGCGGCTCTTCAGAGAACCTTTCCACTTCCAAAAACAGTTCGGACAACCGCAGCACTCACTGATGGTGTGAAAACAGGCAACAACGGGCAACGACTAAGACGTGTTTGCGTGAGAGCTCCATGACTTACGGCAGCATCCTTGTGGCATCAGTCACAGCACAAGCCTGACATCTATTCGATTCAATGCAATGATGGTCCTTGCCAAGGCGAATATGCATCGCTCATTAACCAGAGCTACTACGATCGCGTGGAGAAGATGAAAGCTCACGTGGTGGCGCCTCTTGGCTTGCATCAGGCATGAGACCATGGGGCAGCGGCAGCGCGGCAAATGCTACTGGAAAGCTCATCCGAACGAGCGGTGGCTCGGCCACGATCATATCTCCACGTGCGATTCCGTGCGATAATCAAATCTGCATCTGCAAGACATGCTAGGTTACTGTTAAGGGTCAGGGTGCCGCAGCTCCAACCATCACAAGCAGCACAGACGAATTTGTGCGAGAAAAAGTGCGACCAGTTGCATTCCAAATTCTTCTTTCAGCGGTACAAGAGAGCTTGGACCTCGAAGATATGTGCTGACGACAGTCGGCAATGGTTGCTATAGAACGCCACCGACCTTTTCCTCCTTAATTGCACCTATCAGGCTACACGAGCCAAACCCGATCCCGACACCCCGAACCCCAAATTCTGATCTCAAAATTGCCTACCTGCTTCCTGATCTTAGGCACTTCGCAGCCGCCCTCACTTCGGCAGACGGCATGGATCTCCAGAAGGCTTGCTACAAACGTTCTTTCTCTCGTGGCGCATGTCGAATTCGCTCCGAATGGTTTGTGCATTCAGGGCACAGGGCACCCCAGCCAATCAACTCCCTGTTTCAATTCAACCCTGTGAGCTTTCTCTCAAAAACTCGCAGGTCCTGGAAGCCACGAATGCCCAAGACAAGAGCAGGCCAAGGGGCTCTGCGGCTTGGGGATGCTTTGAGATTAGGAGTTGATGTCCGAGGGGGAAGCCGGGAAGCATGGAGTTTCTTGCGGCGCTGCTTCTTGAAGTTCAGGCTCTCCTGAAGGATCCTGTCAGGTTTGGGCTACGATTCCTGAAGTGTCATGTGGCCTACAGTGTCTATTTTCCAATTCTCCACGGGCGTAGCCTTGATGGGAAGCCTAAACCCTAAACCCTAAACCCTGGAAGAATCCCTGGATTCGTCCAAGTCTTGGGCTTGGAGGCTCGCCTTGGAGCTTGTGAAGAAGGAGCTGGAGCCGCTGGCCAGCTTATGATGGGCACCATGGGCACATGGGGCGCTGTGTCTAGATCTCAAGGTGGGCGCCAGACCTCACTTGACAGTTTCATCCTTTTTGCATCGGACCCGTTCGTGTTTGTTCGTGTCCAAAGTTGAGGCAGCTGGGTTGGATGGGGGCATGAGGCTGGGGCCTGCCGACCATATCTCTGTTTGCTTAATTTGTTTCGAGTCTCCAAAACCAACAGCTGGCCACCGAGTGATCGGGATGCCTGGGTGTCTTTGTAGTTTTGCAGGCTAGCAGGATCAGTGATACTAGCTCGCGGGGGGGTGCGAGAGCTCGCGAAAGGTTCGCATGTTGAGCGGCCTGCAGTCGCATCTGTGTCGCCCGAGGCTGTCGAAGCTTCAACAGAAGATCGCATCACAGATCGAGGTGCGCATGGAGTTGGTGATGTCTGAGAGCCTATGTCCTGCATGGTCGCACACTCCGACAGGTTGTGCACTAACTATCTGTAAAGCTTTTTTAGCAACCGCAAAACAGCAATGAACCACAGAATGGCAGGACAAGATGAACAAGCACCAGCGGGAGTTCATGCTGCGCGAGCAGCTCAAGTCCATCAAGCAACTTTCTGGCATTCAGCAGCTTCGAAGTGAGGGTGCCGCATATTGTACATGCTTTTATGTTGCAGAAGACAGGCTCCGGCAGTTACGTGCATAGGTAGTAGCGCATAGCTGCCGACGAGTTGAGCTGCAGCGCCTCTCAAAGCAGCCTTTTGCAAGTAGAAATCAGTAATATAGGGGCCTTAATAAGTAGAATAGGGTTTTGGGGGATAGTATTCGATGATTACAATAAAGAGCCCCCGAAACCCTGCTCTAATTATGGAGGCCCCTGCAAAAAAACTCTTCAGGAAGGAGCTGGGCATTGACAAGGATGATGGATCCGCCACATGGCGGATTTCAGGTTGGAGCTGCATCCGGCTTTTTTTTCCCTGACTTCACCAGGCGAGCAGGAAAGGAACGAAGCTGAACCCCCCCCCCCCCCCCNNCCTGAACCCCTCAACCCCTAAACTCCCTATGCAAGGATCAACTCCTGCAGAAGTTCAAGCAACGCCTGGAGGAAAAGACGGTGCCCAAGGAGGTCAAGGAGGCCTCATGATGTCACATTTTGTTCTACTCAGTTATATTCCGTTTTTAGTCTATGCAGGTCTAGTCTATTCCGCTGTATCATGTTATAGATTATGTGATGTCATTTCGTTACAAGATTGATATCTCATGCCATGTCATGTTCTGTTTGTTTGATGCAGTTGCATTCTAATCCATGCTGTACTGTTCCGCTCTATTCTGTTATGATATGTAAACTCTTAATGTATCATAGTACGTTATTATATGTTTCATGTTAGGTTGTCTTACATGTTACTACATGTTACATTATATTGTAACATTCCTTGTCTACATTATGATCTTTAATGTTATGTTATACGTATCCCATACTGTATTGTCTTTTTGTTGCATTAGGTTATCCTTGTTAAGTCATGTTATACTGTTATGTCATGTTATATTGTGTTACATTGATGTCACATTTTCTGTTTAGTCAGTATGCTCTGCTATATTAAACTACAATCACATTATGTTCTGTTATATTATCTTGAACTGCATGAAACCATATTACATCATATCAACCCAAACTATACTGTACGATCATTATGTACGTGATAGTTCTGTGTTTCATACCGTATATGTATACACACGCACCTTCTACCATGTTTTAAACCACACAGATAATAATGTATGTATCTACATATAGTGCATAGCCTGTTATGGTTTATAGTATGTATGTAATAATGTACACTTTTTATATTGGGCCCAATTACCAATGGATTCCAGGTACCGTCTCGCGGATTTCAGGGTTGCTGGGGATGGGTTTAGGGCCGCAGCCTGACCAGCATCATGAGCTCGAACCGGAGCATTCGTGCACCGCGTTGACCAGCATCATTAGCATACATACACCAGAGCATCATGGGTATCCGCAGCGCATCGCAGTTTTGTTTTGCAAGACAACTATCAAAAACGCCGTGCTGTCCCACAACAACCACTATCTTTTTGGAGGCCTGGGGAACTAGCCTCCAAGAGTGGAAAACATGAATTTGTTTTTGGGACAGTGCAGCAGTGTTACAAAACAATTTTTTAATTCACAAGAACGAGGTGCTGTCCAAAAAGCCATATCTGTTGCGAAGTGCTGTACTGTCCCAACAGAACCAAACACGAGCTCCCAGTACCTGAAAAGGATTGTTTTTTCAGGTTTTTTGGTGACAGTACAGCAGTGTCATTTTTTGACAGCACAGTGTGCTTCATAGTTTGTTGGAAAAGTGCTGTACTGTCGCAAAAATACCTTTTGGAGGCCTGGGGAGCTACCAGTAGCCTCCAAGACTCTCGAAGGCTATTTTTTGGGGTTTTTGGGTGACAACTCTCGCAATCTTGGGAAAGTACAGCACTCTTGCAAGAAACTCGCAAAAGTGCGGTACTGTCCCAAAAAATCGATCTTCGGGGGCTTCCAAAGACAATTGGCTGAGTGCCCCGCGCGGTGAATATCTTCTCGCGTCCTGCTAGATTTCTACTTTCTTGCAGCGGAATCTTTAAGAGCTGGATTTATTTTAGATTTTTTCTTCTAACCAATGGACCCACTATTTAGCCTCCGAAACCTTGAATCGCAGGAAGCAATTTGCTGACCTGGTGGTGATTGGGAAGATCAAACCGTGACATTCATCAAAAACAACAATGACGTCATAATGACGTCTATGTTTGTTGCAATCTTCTTTTGTAGCTATATATATATATATATGAGCATGTGCACATAAATACTGTATGTGTTTGTGTATTTGTTCATTCGTCTTGTCGTTTGTAGGTAATTACATCATCCACCCTCCCACTTGTGCGCATTAAGAGACAGCAACACGGTAATATGTAACAATGTAGAAGGTAGGATTTGTGTAAAATCTGCAAACTATGTTTCTTCAAGTGCCTGAGACCTGCGAGGCCATCGATCAGGAGTTGGAGAAGTTCGCAAACTTAGCCAAGGCTGCACGACGTGGCTCCTCTTCACAGTCTGCTGGCAAACTGCAACCCTGGGCAGGAGTCGCAGGAGTACCAGATGACCCGGAACTATCTGGAGTGGTTGACGAACATGCCCTGGGGCGTCTACAGCAAGGCTTGCTGGTTTCCCGCGTCTCGAACACAATGAAAGCATGGCCTACCCGCTCTGCCATTTATCCGGGCCCTGGGGCCCCTCACACACCTCAGATGACGGTGTCGCTGGGTTTTGGGACAGCAGGACACCTTCGACTTGAAGAAGGCCCGCGAGATCTTAGACTTTCGGCTTCACAAAAGTAGTAGATGCGCCCTTCTGTGGTGCTTTTTGCGCAAGTGTCTGTGTCGCTAGTCTACAGCTTCCAGATGCACGGCTCGTATATTTCTGCACGGTAACAAATATGCGCCTGGTCGGCACAGGATCTCAAAGTTGTCAGTCGCGGCACGTGGGAGGTTGCAAAAGAATCGCATTTCAAGCTCGTGACATTCAGGAAAGCCCCGTGGTAGACTCCTAAGGCCTGCCTGCAATCAGAAGCCAGCCGAGGATCGAGACCATTATGGCCTAGCGGACATCAAGGCAAGAATGGGGGCCAACCTTTGCCCGAGTACGGCAGATTGCGGTCTGAGGTTTCGAAATTGAGGGTCCTGATAAGACTCTTGCTGAGGCGGAGATTTCAACCATCCAGACTTTTTTCGATGGCAGACAAGCATGACCATGATGGCGAAGTGCTGTGCTTCTCTTGTCGAAGAGTTCAGGCATGTTCATGTAGATTGGCTACGCGGGAGGATCGAATCCGAGAGTTCATTGCTGTCGGTGTGCTGCGCGGGTCGATGCAGGGTGTCTTTCCTGCACATTACGCCACCAACTTCCGCCTCCTGCGGCTTGTGGGGTCTTGATTGTTGCAGGGCTTGTAGCCAATCAGAACCTGGCTTCCTCGGCCAACGCAGTCTTCAGAATTTGCTGCACTTCTTGAAGCGGAACTCTCAGCGATCATGCCGCTGTCATTGCTGAACCAAGCTGCACTGCAGCCCACACCCTAAGTCTTGCAACTTCTTACATGCAAGTGTCCGACCCCAGAAACCCTTTGCTCAGAATCTCATCGCTCCCGGAACTCTTGGCTTGAAAGCTCTATGGAGCCTTCAGGATCTTCTTTACTTGGAGCCTTAATCCAAGGCAGGCGATTTCGGGTTTCTCCTTTGAGGCCCAATACCTGGATAGGGCCATGGGTGGAGCTTTAAAGGCTATATTCCGATGCCTTGTGCTACGCAGCGGCATCCTGGTTTAGCAGTGAAGCATTGGTGTACCTCAGCGGATCCCTGCCCAACTCTGTCAGTAAGCTGCAGCATCCAACACAAGAGTCTGCTACTGTTTGTTACCGCCGCCAGCCTTGCTGCACGATGGTTGTGGTTTTATTTCACTGAGGGAAGATTCTTTGCTTCGTGGGCCCCCCCGGTGTCGGCAAGACGTCGATTGGGAAGTCCATTGCCGAGGCAATGTTCACCCAGATTGTGTTAAAAGACCGTAAGCTACGAAAAGAAAGCCCGCCACAGCCACCGAGCCAACGCGAGGCACTCGGACGAGAGTTTTACCGCTTCTCCGTGGGCGGCCTCTACGATGCACCCTGAACGATTGATGCATAGGGCTTTAGGGTTGATCACATGTGAATGGGAGGGGGGGGGGGGTCTGTGAAGAGTGAAGAGCATCACTGGCATGCATCAATCTTTCTGCATACCGCGACGCTCTGAACCAACTACTCCGGCCCTCCCTCAAAGTCTCAAGCCTGAAAACCTCAGAGCTCAAGGGCATTGGTGTGGACGGGCTTTGTGCTCGAAATGGTGTCGAGTATGGGCAGCCTTGCCCAGACGACGAAACATAGTGAGACCCCATGAGGGGATTGAGAGGGGATTGAGAGGTCTCAGTGCATGGCATGATCCCCAGCCCCCTAGTAAACCGTGTGAAGCACGACAGATTAGATCACAGCAGCTGCAGGTGGCGGAAATCAAAGGCCATCGGAGAACCTATGCCTCCCGGACGCAACATTGTCTGTCCATGTTCTTGTTGATGATTTCGATGGTCTGACTAGGGAAGGTGAAAGAAGGACAGGTTGGCAGGGACCCCCAACAGCTCCCGTAAACCTGCGGGTAGCACAGCACTTGCGCCAGAAGCCACCCCAACACCTCGCTCGCGAGCCCCAAAAACACACCCCAACGCCACGCGCCCGAAGCCCTGAAGGATGGCCTGCGGCTCAGGTCGGTGCCATGCCAGGAAAGGTGATCCAGTGCCTGACGCTGTGATGCGACTTGCGAAACTTCCGAGTACCGTGAAGCCTCTGACAGGGTTTAGGTCGTTTCAAGCTGTTTTTGGCTTTAGGGCCGAACGTCAGGGTTTTGAGTGGCAGTTTCAAGTTGCAAGGCACAGGGAATTCGCTTGGGCTGCGGTGCTGTCAGCAGGCAGCAGCAGGTAGTCAACATCCTGTTTTGCAGATCAGAGAGTTGAGTTAAGGACCTAGGGCGAGGAGGATTGCCGTTTGTGGGCTTGCCTGGATACACTGCGTAAGGATCTTGAGATCCCGGGTTGGATAGCAGACCAGCGCTAGCAGTAGCAGCAGCAGCATAGCAGCAGCACCGGCACCAGCAGAATGCAGAAGCAAGACGTCGTTGGAGATTTACGACAACAACGGAAGCCATGTGTACAATCACAATGACTAGCTGCTAGCTACTTAAACGGCCAGCTAAGCAGATGGTCATGGGAAAGAGTGCAACCAATTGGTACGGTGGTTCTCAAGCCGGCTGTATCAGTGTCAGGTTGCTGTTTCAGTTGTTGCCATGTTCAGAGCCAAATGCAAGGAAAAAGACACAAACCGCCAACCCCCTGATCCTGATTGACGAGGCCAGGGCCACCTGTTATTCTCTGCGCTTGCGTGTTGTATGCGTGTTGTATGCATCTTCACACATATGTCCAAATGCGCTCGCGCGTTGATGTAGAAATGAGTCAGGCATGTAGACAGGGCGAGAACGTTAAGTGACTCTTGTGCCGCAGGGTCGATTGTGTATTTGATGCTAGCGTTTTTTATGTGTATGTAGACTGTAATTAAGCATGTCGACTGGTCTTGGTTGGGGTTTTTGTGAAGATTGGAAACTCCGAGGCTTGCAGCTATGAAAGGTTCAGAGCCCCGAACCTGAGACAGCCTCGCACATTAATTTGTACCGGTTTACTGCGAGGTTTAGCAGAGTTTAGGGGTTACGTGGCCTCGCGGAATGCCGAGAGGTGGACAAGATCGGACGCGGCCACCAGGGAGACCCCTCAAGCGCGCTGCTCGAGTTGCTGGACTGGCGAGGGCATGGAATTACATGTTGTGCCCGGTCGCCACTGGCTTTTTCGACGGAACCAACAGTTCGAGATGCTGAAGAACGTTTCATTTTCAGGTCCGGTTTCAGCTTTAGCTGCCCTAGTTCTACATTGGTGAAGAAGATCTTCTTGTCCCAGTTCGGCATAGGACCCTTCGCAGAACAATTCCTTCGTGGATCACTACCTGGATGTGCCAGTTGATTGCAGCTCGTCCCCAGAAGAAGGGCCTACAGCCTCGTGGCAGTATAATCAACATTCAGACTTAGTATCAATGTTTTTTGTAAGCTGAAGGCTCCAGAGCAGGAGCGGGAAATCCAAGTCTTCGGTCTACTGGTATTTCCGCTCGATTTGCAAGAGATCTCCGGACTCAAGATCAAACACAGATTCAAGATGTGAGTCAAGGGTTTCCGTGATTGTCGTCAATCCTTTACCTAATAGTGCACTAGCCACTGAATTAATTAGCGATGTGCTCACCATTTCGTGGTCCAGACCCTTTGACTGGTTTCGCTTTGGCAAGAGTTGCTCCTTGCTAGCAAGACTTCTTGACGTGACATACCTTGGTGCTGCGGACGAGCGGCAAGGAAAGGATAGGTAGGAGGAAGATGAGGAAACGCAGATAATGGATTTGTTGAAGTGCAATTTGGTAAAGTGCCTGTCGGGGTGCGTGTTGGGTTGGGTGGGGAAGGGGGTTAAGCTCCCTCACTCCACTCGCTCCCTCCCTCCCTCACTCACTCCCTCACTCTGTTGATTTTCTCTGTATCTCTCTCTCGCTCGCTCGCTCTGGCTAGATCGATCTCTCGCTCTCTCTCTCTCTCTCTCTGTCTTTCTCTGTCTTTCGCCCTCCCTCATGCTCTCGTTTGGTCGATGTACGTCCGTAGTTTATGCAGGTTGAATGAGCCCATTTTGCAACTGATCATATGTTACACGTATATTCTACGAACGTATGGACGTGCCTGAATATGGTCTGTAGACAAACGTACATGCGCAGTCAAACAACGCGTATGTACATGATGCTGGTACAAAGACGTGTTCTCACAGTGGTATATGTATACCTGTATGAGCGTTCACGTCGGAGCCTGTTTGTCTGCCTTGATTCTCTCTCACTCTCTCTGTCCCTCTGTTCCTTGCCCTTCGGTCTGTCCATATGTCGTTGTAATGGTCTACCTCCCTTGGTTCTCTGACCATAGTTCTGTCATGTCTAGACGTCATTTTCCCCATCTGTCTCGACATCTCAAGACGCTTACAAGCGTACAGTAGAGTGATCAGCAAGTATGTACGTGAAACTATATAGACATGTGTGTGTATTTGCATATGTACAGAGTTCGCAGATGCTCGTGTATGTGCAGCGTGTGTGTCTATTTGTGCGTGAACAGACACGGTAGATGAGCAAATAACAGAACAATATGTTTATGTGCGTATGCGTGTGTGACATCTGTCAGGCAGCAACATCCTCTTCGTGTGTACGGCCAACGTGCTGGAGCCGGCCTTAGCAGTGAGTGTCTTTCCCGATATGTCTACTCTTGACTCGTGCAAATGCCACCGAGACGGGGCTGTTTGCCGCACGCTCGCTTCCCACATCCATCCCAGCTTGAAATCCAATTGTGAAGCGTGAGGAGACGATACCTGGACCGCTGCTGGACCGCATGGAGGTCATTCGACTCACAGGCGCGATCTTGCGTTGGCCAAGCGCTGCCTATGTTTGCAAGAGTTGTCGTGTCAGGATTTAAATGATCAAAGCGTTTGGCTTGAAGTTTTGGCAACTGTGCAGCTCGGTCTTCTGGGGTCATCGAAGTGAAGGGGCCTCGTGCGGCGACAGACTTCGGAGTGCGAGTCGTTTCAAATCAATCTTTTTGTCGAGGCTACGACCTTCAAGCGCCTTGGCAAGCACGTTTTCGGGAATGTGCCGAACATTCGCGTGGCGTCCAAGCTTTAGACTAAAGCTCGCACGTACTGTTGTATTCCTGAGACACTGTGCAGGTGTGTAGGGTTGCAACCAGGAAAGGTGAGGTGCTCGGGATAGCGGAGGTTTCCTTTCTCAGCCCACTTCTAGCAAGGCTGAAATGGAAGACGCTTCTGCCAGGGCGTTAAATGTCTCAAAGGGCTCTCAAAGGCAGACAGTCGTGCACAATGCCACCTTCTGCACCTGTCGCTGTCAAAATCAAAAAGCCAGCCCCAGCTAGCTTTGCGCTTTGCCTCTGAGTTTCTGATTCCCATCAAATCCAGGAAAAGATGCGAATAGCACAAGACTACCTGGTGCCAAATGCCATGGTTGAGGCCGGCTGCTCCGAAGATACTGAAGTCTTTTTCTGCATGTATGGATGGATGGATGGATGTACTCATGTAGGTCTTTATAGTTTTGATTACTCGCAAGTTCACACTGCGATCTACTTTGTTTGCCATGCAAGGTTGTCAGCTTGTCGGCAGACCAACGGATCCTGAAGCATCTGCTCACGGCCGAATTTAGTCCTCGAACGTGCCAGGTCGGCCTTCGGCACAAGGAGGCCCAAAAGCAAAGCCAAATATCGCGTTTGCTGGGATAGCCGGAGAATTTGTTATCCTGTGGCGAATTGCGAAGTAGATTCGATTACGGCCAACTTCCGTGGCCAGGCAGAGAGAGCGAGAGGCAGATGTCTTGCCTACACTGATATTGTATTTTCAGGTGCGCAGCACCTAGCAGAGGCCACGAGCCCTTCAGCCCCTTTTGTCCGAGCTTCTCAGGTGCGAGTCGTAGGCCGAAGCAGCTTGCTTCCAAACAGTAAGAAAAAGTGATGTTGAAGCTTCGCGACATTCATTGGACACGCAAAGCCCGAGCTGCTTGAGATGCCAGGTGAAGACTTCCGAACAAGCTACGACGGCAGATGCGCCGCCTGGCGAAGCACTTACTTCGGCCGAGACCAGCGAAGCCAGCAGTGATGCTGCGACCTCAGGCAATCAGCATAAACTAGATGTGGTCTTTGAGGCCGTGCATTGCGGTGTCGGGATTGAGGGTCGCCTTTACATTTCCAGCCACTTTCTGGGGTCGTGCTCTAAGCAAAGCCTGCTGCTCTGTGGTGCGGGCTTTCGAATACTAGGGGCCTTGGGTCCTTTCTATAGCAAGGATTGTATTTATGATGAGGGTTTATATCGGGGTCTCCACTTCGTCTCAACTCCCATATGATTATGATTATGACGGTCCCTGCGCCCGCGTATGAACCTACACTGAAGAGCTCGGGACTTATATCCCCACTTATACCTACCCCTGAACCTCCAAGTAGGTTCAAGGTGCACAACCTGAAGCTCGAACCCCAAACGGAAGACTGGCAGCCAGACCCACAGCGCGAAACATTTCTGGCTCCGTCAAGGGGTTCCATGCCATAGGACGAGATGCATGAGTACGAGAGCCAACTTTTGAGAACAAAGCAGGCATCATCGTCATGATGATCATCCCCATCATCATCATCATCTTCATGCCCGTCATCATCATGGCATCTCGCATTTAGTGTTCAAGCCCAGTCTGGCGGACCTATCATCGCAGTAGGCAGGAAGTTGGAAGGCTTGCAGACGGAGGAGCAGAAAGTGCCAATCACAGCCCCTACTACTAATCGAAGTGCGCAGATCAGGAAGCGAACGAGACCAGCAAGGCAGCCGAACCGGTGAAGCCGACCATCAAGGTGGCACAGAGACCGTGAAGATCGGGGTAGTTTAGGGCATATTGTAATTCGGCTTAAAGGTTGAGGAATGTTGAGGACATCGGAAGCGATTGAACGTGTAAGCTTAGGGACTGGCAGTGGCGGCTTCTTGCCATTATGTCGACCATGAACGACCTTCCGTGTGCAAGCCGGTACCTACCAGTTCCAAGCTTCTGATGAGTGCATGAAGCTAGTAAAAGAGCTGAGCTGCAACCAGCGAGGGCGCGAGTCCGAGAAGCCTCCCCAGACGACCCATCCTCGTCTCGTACACTTGGGAAGGTTCGAGCTCGCCTGTGTATTTATGTCTACGTGTATATATACATATATTTATTTACTTGTTTTACTTGTTTATTTATTTGCATACATGCCGATATAGATGCAAGTATACATATAGTGGCAGAAGTATAGCTTCGCAGATAAACGAAGAAACGATCGACACTTGCATGCCTGTAAAGTGTGTGTATAGGTGTGTGTGTGTGTATATATATATATATGTGTCTATACACACATGCATATACGCACAGACGTACTTAGTTCGAAGCAGTTGTCTTAATCAAGTCTTTGGTCGCTTCAAGAGAGTTTGTTTCTATGTGAAGTCCCTGTGGACGTCTGTCAAATATCCGTGGCTTCCGGTTCAAGTTAGAGTGGGGGCGCGTGACAGAGTCCGTGTCCTTGGAGAGGGCTTCCATGACCCATGGCGATGGGGAAAAATGTGACAGCTCCCATCCTGAGCACAGCTGTTCCTCGTGCGAGCTCTGCAACGAAGCAGATCCTGAAATTATTCGGGGTGTCGCCTTGCATGAGGCCCTATGTAGCTGGGGAAAGCATTGGAAGGCAGAGAATGGAGGCATGCCTGCAGGAGATGCAGCAAACTACGAACTCAGCCGACAGGTGCAAGCTTATGATGCTTTTCTGAGTCACGACTGGGGCTCGGGTCGGTGGCTAAAGCTGCTTTCCCTTCTGCTGGTCTTTAATTCACGTGCAGCTTTTTATGCCTGCTTATTTGTGAGCATTGCAATTGGCTTTCTGCGTGGATTTGGTCTCCTGCCGGATGCAACATGGACTGTCGTATTCAGCCATGCTACCTTCTTCTTCGTTTTTGCTTTTTGGCAACGCATCAGACTGCTTGTCTGCCGACCTCGGATGGTATTCTTCGACAAGCTGTGTGTGGCACAGCACGATGAAGCGTCCCTTGCCTTGACATTATAAGATATTGATAGTCATGCGGTAGCCTCAGATCTCGAATCCGGGCAAGTTGCTCGAGGAGGAACAGAACTCAGGGACTTTGGTATCTTACACAACTTGCATTCAGCCGATAGGTTCCTTGCGTCCCAACGCTTTGGCTTCACACCGAAGCTACTTTCTCAAACGTCTTCACTTAAGTGCTGTTGAAGATGTGGAGCCTCGGCCGCCATCACCGAACGCCCGAAACTCATACGTCCCAAAGAGTAGAACACACTCTGTGCAATGCACGGTGTTGCTCCTACAGTTGAGACTTGGAGCAGCACAGAACGTTGTTTTCCTCATCTGGCTCTGGAGCAAGTGATGTTCGTTGTGGTTGGCCTGCACTGATAGGATAACGGGAAGTCTCGAATCAGAGGTGCTGCCCTCTTGTTCACCTAGCTCTACTCTCAGTACCCTGCCTGCTGTGAAACCCCAGGGGACACGAAAGACTACTCTGAACCTGAACGGAGGCTGAAGCAGAGAGGCATCTTGTCAATCGCGGACTTCTTGCTGAGCTCACGAAGCCTGGTGGTGTTACTGACACCTCAGCGCCTGGCCAGAAGTCTACTCGGCAAGTAGGTCGATCATGAAAGATGTGTAAACAAAGCTGGGAGCAGCAAGCATGTTAAACGGTCACACCCCGACTGAGTCGAGCTGCAGGGTTGTACGGATCATTTCAGATCTCGGAGCTTGTTCAATGGTGTGTTCGGGGGATTCGAGCATCGCGCTCGCAGGTGCGGAGGTTCTGTTGCCATACTCCCATAGCTTGAACGCCCGTTGTGTGCTGGCAGGTATTCGTCATTGTGGGTTGCAGTTAAGAGCCGTATGTTTTGGCGAGGATGTTGTGTCACCCACAACAACATGGCTTCAATGACAAAGAACCACCGTACTCTAGGCACGCGGCAATGGAGGTACATGGTCAACAACAGCAACAACCAACAATAACCAGCAACAGCCAACCACAACCAACAGCAGCCAAGAACAGCCAACAATAGCCACAACAACAGCAAATCACGGCCAACAGCAACCAACAGCAAGCACCAGCAACCATCAGCAACCCATCAGCAACCAACAGCGACCAACAACAACTACCAACAACTACCAACAACTACCATTACCACCACCACCGCCACCACCAGCACCACCACCACCACCACCACCACCACCACCACCAACAACAACAACAACGAGGAAGATGGCGCGTTTGCCGCCGCGAGGGGTGTGTCGTTCATTGTCTGAGATTTTTGTTAGCCTGGAAACCTGAGTTTTGGTGGTTTTCGTGAATAAGACAATTTTCCGTCCCTTGGTGTTTCCATGTTTTTTGTTATTCTTTAGTGCCATGTGTGCGGAAGCGTCGTAAGTACCGTCTCCGACCATTCCTGTGAAAAGATTCGCAACACAGTTCTCTCCTCACATTGCTTCTATGATCAGGCGCGCGAGCGGGGGAACTGAACGGACATGTGAGCAATTGTGGTGTGGGCGCAAGTTCCAACATTGGGGTCGCGCTCGCTGCAAAGTTGCCAAAAGTGCTGCCCGTTGGTGGCATTCGTTTGTGCTGCGGTTGCCTGCTTCGTCGCTGCTGCTGCAAACATTCACGTCGTCATTCTGACACATTACTAGCAGGCCCAATGCGTGTTGAACTATCACGCAGTGCTGCAGTGCAGCACATGCCACGGCACATCGAGGCTTTTGGGCAAATCGAAGGAAGAAATGCCGATTCTTTTTTTTCCGAGGTCAAAATCGTTATGCTTGCCCCCAACAGTAGACTTGAAGCGGAAATCGGAGGCCCAGCCCAGAATCCAGAAACACCCAAACGCTAGGGAGTGAAACCAACCCTAGGCTTAACCGGAAGCCTTTAAGCCTAAGCCTGACCGTAGATCCAACACAGAAACGGTTTACCGGAAGCCATGTCAACCAGAAGCCGCAAACCGTGAACAGGAAGCTGAGAACCCTGCGGAATGACCCTGCCATACCCTGCCCACCGCCGCACACGAATCGGAAAGGCTGGAACGAGAGGGCTTTCATTCGAGACTGTCGCACGAAAAAGTCAATCAGACACCAGCGACGCCAGAAAAAAAGACACAGGCGACACCAGAAGAACAAGGACAGCAAGAGCAAGTGATCCAGGACCCCGCCACGTACACCGCCGCCACTACCACCACCAACGACGACGGCAGCCACAGCAACAAAAGGATGACGGAATGAACAGCAAAAAATCTAATTCGCAGGTACTTTTTTGGTCTTGTGCCTCGGACGATCGCTTCTTGGCTTCCGTTCTTCCAGGTCTTGATCAGCACAGCCACGCTGC